>CAJNIZ010003903.1:95375-123674 GCA_905231905.1 Symbiodinium pilosum
CGCCATGGCGTTGTGGTCAAGAGGAAGTAACTAAAAAACTCAAAAAAGCTTGCACGTGCACTGAGCCGAAGCGCCTAGGCAAATGCCTTTAGAACCCCAAAAAAAACTCTGAATCCCATACAGCCCCACATTTTGAAGGACAATGTGTTTGTCAGGCCCCTTTGGGGATGCCAAATTAGCTTGTGGAGGGTAACACAAAGGAACAATATTTCTTTACTTGCTATCCCAAATCTCTCCGCTTTCGTAGCTGCAGATCTGGGCAGTAATCTGTCCAAGGAACAACTCCTAAACCCTAAACCCCTTCAGCCTATGTGAACCCTGAAAAAAAAACATGCGTACACTCCAACTCTCTCCAAAGGCTCTATCTGCTCTGGCACCCTGCCAAAAATGCTTGTGTGTGTGTGTGTTTTTAAAAAAAAAATAGCCTTCCAGCAAGAAAGGTCAATCCACAAAAGGCATCCAGATGTTTGAAGTTAGGCGCTCTTGGGTACAGCCTGAAGCCTACGCGCAGAACTTTCTATTCTTTTCCTTCTTTCCCTACTAACCACCCCGGCCCCAAACCCTTTATCTGGGGATTGCCTCCCGCGGCATCAGCCAGCAGCACTCGGCGTCCGCCACAGCGGGTGCTGGTTTGGAGGCCTGCACCACAGAACCAATTTACTGGTGATTTGTAGGAAATGGAGGCACGGGCTCAATACCCTTAACGAACGAACATACCCTAAATCACACAAGGGATCCTAGAATCATTTTGGGTGTATTCCTGAATCAACAGGTATCGGGCACTCTGGGTGGGATCGTTAAAGCCCAGCAATGCCTTGGTGCTTAGCAGGGAATAAAGGAATGGCAGAAAGAATTTTTAGAGTAGTTGTAGGAATGAGGAATGGGCTACAAGAGCTGTTGTAAGCTTTGTTTTTGTAAGGGCTACCATTCGGACAAGCAAGACATGATCTTGATGGGCCGTGCTGGCATCAGCTTAATTGTCTTCGGCAGCGTATACACGGTTCAAGGCTTGGAAGTGGATACCGGGTGGGCTTGACAATGAAGACTAAAACGCATCTTGGCACTTCTTGGATGTCCCAAATGTTCTTTGCTGCTTCAGAAGAAATAATGGCTTGAGCTGAAGGTTTGGTGCGCTACACTGACCCCAAGGCCCTAAACTTTGCTACCTTTGGGCCTGGCACGCTCTCAGGCACTCAGGATTCACCAAAATGCAAAGCTCCTTCAACCAACGCATCCTAGGCATACATGGGGACTACACAAGGCTTCAGTGGGTCCTCTGTCAGCGCTCAGACTCTAGAAGCAATTGCAGAGCTCCATGCGGCCAGGTCCAGTCAAGACATGTGCGATCTCCTAGAGGAGTGATTACGACCATGACGTGGAACCAAACAACTTATGAAGCCCACCTCAGTTTCCTTCAGAAATCGTACTCTTCGCTAGCGTGTGGAAAAACACCAAATGGAACAAACTCTTCTCCCTAATGTTACACTGTTAAACGCAACCCCAATCCCGAGCTTGAAAATTCGTCCCGAATACCACGCTTCTTTTCGCAGTTTTAGTATCAGGGGGTGCGGGATAAGGGGGAGGTGAAACTACTGATCTTAGCGCACGGCTGATTCCATCCGGTGACGGCGAGCACAAAGCTGTTGGAAGTGCCTTTCGGCAAATGCCGCATGCAAAGTCTTCAGGCTTAAAATATGGGGGGGTTCTAAAGAAAGGTCTCTTTTGGAAGGTTCCTATGACGGCATTTAAGTGGGAAACAACTGGGACTCTTACATGCTCCCCTCAAACCGCGCAATGCTTCATATACTCACCCTTCACCATAATTCTAGCGCTGCTGCATCTGAAGTTCAAGCGCGAGGAGCCGAGCTTGCGATTGAAGGGAAAAATTGCTGAGGCACAAGAATGGCGGTTGTTGCAATCTGGGCAATCTTCTGCGCGATATCTTGTCTGGATTGTATGGGCACTTCCAAAAACTGGGGCCCCCTGTACACAAAAGTACTAAACTCCTTACTACAGAGACCTCCAAAAAGTGGCCTTGGAAACCCTAGATTGGTTCAGGAAAAGGCCCCTTAATACCGAAACCAAGCCAGATTCATAAGCCTGAAATCACCTGCTTCTATGGTGCCATGAGGTGACGGCAGGAGACAGGGTGCTGCTGACCTTCAAGTACTTGCACTTCAGGGAGTCTCGAGGAGGGAATACAAGGACCAGTACAGTACGCATTACAGGGATCCAATCTCCTTTGGGCACCAGTAAGTTCCAGTAAGTTCCAGTAAGTTCCTGGTGCCCTAGAATCCCTTTGGGTCACCGTGTATCCTCCTAACTGCTTTGCAGGCCGCCTTCCAGGACGCATTCACTCACACTACTCCCCATACGTTCACATTCTCAGTCCCCGTCTCCTATTCCTTCATTCCCTACTGACCAGTCTGGCTAGAAAGATGAGCCCAAAGACCAAAGCTGCAGACACATAAGCCCTGAACCCCTGAACCCTGAACCCCCAAACCCCTAAATCTCTAGAATCCGAAAAACCCAACACCCAAAAAAACCTTAGCACCGCTCCAGCCTCGACCGCTGCGCCTCTGGGCCTCGCTTCAGGGCCACTTCAGTAGAGAAAAACATTACGCGCATCTACATAGTTTTAGAGTATAGAGATTTATGGGCTGTGGAATTCTAAGGACTATAAGGGTTTAGGGAGAAGGGGATTTGGGGTTCGGGAAGAAGGGTTAAACTTCACAGAATCTTGGCAGGCCCCTGTAGTCCCATATGCAGCAAGGAAGGAGAACCACATCCCTTCTGTGACAGTTAGCACCGTGGGGGGGGGGGGATGCTCAATCTCGTCCGTCTTTTTGGGGTCCAAATTTTTGAGATACTACCGACTGCAAGTAGATACGCCCATATAGTAGGACTCCAAGACTTACAAAGAACGTGCATAGGGTTCAGATTTGTGTCCACCGTTTGGGGCTAAAGGATTCCCAGACCTGGGAGGATGTAGAAAGTAGTTGATAGGTTTCCAGGGTTTGAGGGCTATAGGTTGAGGGTTTACAGGCGGTTCAATTTTGGGGTTAGAAACCACTTCAAAGCCTTCCATAATCCCTGAATAGCGAGTTAATTTCCACGTCCTGGCTTGGATTTCTTGTCCATTTGATTGTTCCGAATGCTGATACCCCCAAACCCGAAACCATGATATAGTGGTCTCTCACGCCAGGTGGCCCCGTCGCGGCGCTGCCGTGCAAGGCCCGTGGAGGATTCCATCCAGGCTCAGGCTGCAGACCTGCACTGCCCAGGCAATGAGCAACTCGTAGTTAGGGTCTAGGGATTACATAAGTTGTGGAAATTAGACACTGACTTCTGGCCAACACCTGACCTCAGAGATTGCTACATGGAAACAGAATGCCGCGAAAGCAAACAGGGACCGAGTGCCCAGGATGGCCACAAGTGCACCTAATCTCGAAGATTTACAAAGATTTGGGAGGCCGAAGGCATGTGTACTGCCCCTGCATGTCCATGCAAGGCTCTGAAGGTGCTTGGTGTCCCCGGTCACTTGAACTTGCTTGTACAAACTAACTGTATACGCTCCCATAATCACAGATAAACCCAACCATCCCTAAGGTCGCCAAGGGCTGCTGTTTATAGAACCCCCCAGACCCTAATTTAAAACCTCTAACCCTAAGTCCTAGACCCTAATCCCTAAAATCTAAACATAAACCCTGAAAAGGAATAGTAGCCTCGATTCTCTTTTCCGTTTCTGCATTCCTCATTACCAAGCTGAAGATGCCCTGAGCCACTGCTCTCATTGCCTTCTCCAGGTCCACGAGCAGTGCAGCCAACGCTACCTCCAGCAAACGCTTTCAGGCTTGAGGCTTAATGTTTAGGATTTAGGGTTGTGGGTTTGGGGTTCAGGGTTTGGGATTTAAAGTTTAGGGCTCAGGATTTGGGTTTGGGGTTTCGGGTCAGTTTCTCCTATCAGCCCGGAGTCTACAGACTTATGCATAGATGATGAAGACTCATGCAAAGCTTGATTTCAGAATATCGGTGAGTACGCCCATATTCGCAGAATCCAAGAAGCTGCTGCTTGGTCTTCAAGAACTTTACGGTTCCCTCCATCAGGCATGAAGAAATGAAATGTAAGTATGCAGGTTGGGGATTGCCTAGAGGCTACTATGTGGATGCATTCCTCCATTCCCCGTGAGATACCAGACATTGAGAGTTTGCCCTTTAACTTTTACTTGGAGGTCTATAGTAAATTATCAGCTACTTTTATGGCTATGATTTGGTCATAGGCACATGTACGAGCACGTCATACGCACCCATGGACCTCGCTCTTTGTCCACGGTTCTCTGGGGAATATATACACACCCTGAACCCTGAACCCTATGTATCCCTGAGTCTGCCTCTTGTGAAATCCTGAGGGGCTTCTTTAACTGGATTCTTGCGTACCCTCCAAAGCCTAAACCCTGAGTCCTAAAAGGTCTAAACCCTGAACCCCAACCTTGCGGCAGTGGCGATCTGCCCGCAGCTGCAAAGCCTGCCGGCGTGCCTGCTACAGAACTGAATGAGTGCGCTTCACAGCTGGAGCCATTGTCTTCTTCCAGGAATGGATTGAGGTTTGCGAATTTAGCCTTGTGGGTTCTGGGGTTTACGGATTTGGGAGGCTGCCCTCGGCTTTCAAGTAAGTGAGGATCTCCATGTTGCGGTCTGAACTTGAGCTCAGAGTGCTTAACATCTTCAAACCTCCCAGGAACCTCAATACCCCTCAATCAAGTCATACACCGTGAGCCATATTAAGGATCCAGTTATAATGGGGAGTATATTCCTCACATAAAATGCAACTGGCTCTCGAGGTTTATCTTCAGACTTCCTCACGGAAGATAAGCAGCTTTCCGGTGTCATGCTGGGCTACCTGGAACCATGCAAAAGGTTGGAAACAACATCCGCGGCTCGCTCTCTCTCTCTCTCACTCTCTCTCTCTCTCTCTGCAATGTGCGTCAGTGGTTCTACGGGCACACGTTCCCCTGCAATCCCTTGTTCTTTGCGCCTGCTGCAGGATTGAAGCATCCCCAGATCATGGTGCCAGAGGGCGCACTACCATTTCATCATGGAAAAGATCTGACGCCAGGGCCCTTAAGATGATTACTTTAAAGTACATACCTGAATTCAGGGGTCAACCCTCAAGGAGGACTCCAACAATGAAGATCCTGCCTCCTGTTTGTAAAGATGCCCCTGAGACAGCTCCTGGCGACGGAAGGGATCTGAATGATACAGAGGACGTTCAGGTCAGGAAAGTGTGCGCAAATCTGCGAAATTGTCATTGCTGAAGCCAGATGGGCAACAGCTTCTCTGGGATGCTCAAGTGTGGTTGCGGGGCTTGGGCTTCAATGTTTTCAACACTGCGCACGATGTCGGAGCATCTTGCGAAGAGGTTCAGTGAGGGCATATGCGGAGGTGTTAGGGGCTTGACATCTAAAGTACGAGGGTCCCTCTTGCTCACGTGTGCAGGGACCCTGCATTCAGGAACATACTTTGACCCATGTTCGGGATCCTAGTATCATCCTAGTATCATGTAGGGTTCATTCCGCAGTTCGTAGAGTATTGGGCACTCATGGTAGAAAGGATAGAAACCAACTCTGCCAAAACTTTTGGCATGCAAAGAACAATCCACGATGCACATGACAGTCACTCAATCCCAGCGTCCTTGTCATGCGAGAAGTACATGGGACTCCCGTCCTCTGTGCTGGTAACAAGGCTACCGTTGGAGTTTGAATCTCAAGGTTTATGACTTTGATCTGATGCATGTTGGCATTCAAGTTAGCTTCCAGCCAGCATCTACACTACACTGAGCTGCCAACCATCAAAAGATGGCAAAAGGTCAACAGGTGTAAGAGATGCAAGCAGGTGATGCTTGCTACCAAAGGCGAAACTGTCACTGTGACTGTAGCTGGAAGTGGGCCTAAAGAGGCTGGATCCATTTCAACCATGTTACGGAAAGCTTGCTCACAGCACCCAGACCTGATCCCTGGGAAGGCTTTGCTCGCACCCAGTCTCTTCCACGCTATGAGGTCGAAATAAACCCAGGAGCTGAGTGTAAATCAATCAAGGTATGCACCCCAAAAACATCTTAGGGTGTGCATCCTAAAACGCGTAACTGATCCAAGGTGTTGGGCCCCCTCAGATCTGCCTTGCAAGCCGGAAATCTCAGGCAGGCACGTAAACGTCCACAGCAAGACCATCAATGGTCAGGGCAGGGCCATCGGGACACATCATGGCCTCTCTGTGTGATTTCTCATTTTCTGGTTAGTTGATTCTCCATCATTACCTACCAATGTCAACTCGGAGAGAGATTGGGCTTCAGGTTGACGAGTCGGATGCTGCCCCCACCCCATAACAGTCCCATGTACGGCCCGGCATGGGACCCTTAAGCTCTTATATTGGGGAAGCTGTTATGGAAGGGATGCGGTGGAATTGTCGTAAAAACTTATCATTAATCATCCAAGTCCCCAATGAGCTTGTACCCCCAATATTTAAGGCTCCTTGTTATGGGGGGTGGGGGTAAGGACCCCCAGCTCTTGGAATCTTCTACTGCGAACCCCTCTAGTGGTTCAAGATGCCACTGGCTTTTGCAATTGGGTTTTCTTACATGCAAACGCCAGTTCCCAAGGCCGGATCCGGTTCCTCCTCGGAAGACCACTAAAACTCAGAATTCTCATGTTCATCCCTGTGATTAAGAATCATGAGAATAAAAAAGCTGCATCCGACCATGACCCATTGTTCCTTCAAACTGCAAACGCACACCATCTCAAGCCTGACTGGGCCTACTCGGAGGTTCACGGATGGATAGAAGTAGCTTTTGAAATAGATCGTCTGTAGTTATAGCCCAAGCAAGAACAGCAACAACTTAGCACTTCTAGCTACTGGTGAACCTCCCTATATCCACCCAAGGCAGTATACTTCTCACCCTAATTATACGAGCCGGCCATTGCAGATCGCCCCCAGACCCGAACAGTTCACCAGGATCCCTAACCAATATCCTGAAACCGAACAAATATGATTGGAAATTCCAAATATCAGGATTCCCCTACATACGCCTTAAAATCCACTACCGCGGCTCGTACAGGGAGCCCCAAGTTTTGGAAACCACCAAAATCCTAATGCAGCATAAAATTTGAGCTCGCGCTGCGCCTCCTCTGCTTGTCTCCAGGGCTCTTTCTGTCTTGAGCATGTGGCTCCCGGTTTAGGGCTTAGGGTGTTTTAGGGGTTTGTGAGTTGCCCGCCTGGTTGAGTGGCCATGAACCAATACTGTTTAAGGTTTCGGGCATAGAGATCCCTGGCCCCAAAAAGTTCCACCTGCGTAGAGTAGATGACCCAACAAGATTGTATGTTGATCAGTAAGCAAGCTACCTAAATGAAAGCATCTAGGGGCCATAAACTTCTGAATCCAGATTGGACATCAATCAGCCCCTCGGAGACCTTGGCCTGTGCCCAAAGGCGTCCAAGGAGAGCTTCCAGTTGGCTGACGGACAGGGAACACTGGTCAGCAAAATCACACACTGGCCTGTCGGCAGTTGCAGAAGGCATGTTAGAAACAGAGTCCTGTGTAGTATATTGATGAAAGGATTCAACAAAACGCGCTTGCACAGCCGTCCATGCAAAACTTGAAATTGATACACCCGGCACTTGTAGCGAACTCCAGTAACAACCAGAACACCTTTCCCAAGCCATGGTACACAAATCCACAACTCTCAGGCCTCGCACATTCGGCACGAAGCTGGGAAGGAACTGTCACGCTGCTAACCCCAAATTCCGATAATTGTTCCCCAGAAGGCTCAATACCCATCGATGAATAGGGAATCCACCCTACATAACATTGGGGTTCCCTTGTACGATTTGGGCCCAATCCCTTGGTTAAGAAGTGTTGGGCTCTCTTGGTCTGAACTCCATCAAACCCGGAGCAAAAGCAGCGCAAAGAGGGCAAACCTGCGAAGCGACGCTCCTGGAATGGGAGAGATGGAAAAGACAATGAAAAAAGAGAAAACTATTTAGGGTTCACACAAAAGGTTGCAGAGAAGGGAATGGAGGAAAAATGGAAGCTACCGTAGAGTTTAGGGGGGCACAAACTCTGGATTTTTCAATTTTCTCGGTATTCAGGGCCTAAGCTCCTTCAATTCATTTACCTCTCATCAGCCAGGAATGAAGGAATAGAGACTTGTAGTAGCAGTCGACACACAGACCCATTGATGACAGGAAGCATGTGTGGCTTTTCTTGCAAAATGGTGAGTTTCCGTCTGTGGAGTTTTGGGAGCTTGCGGTTACGTAGGTATGAAGAAAGGCTTCCATGCGGATCACGTAGAGATTTTTGAATCATATGGGGGTGTTGATAGGATTTTAGGGGCTTCTGGCCCTTCTGGGGGTAGCTTGTGGCCACAGGAAAACCTCGCGCTGCTATCCAGTGACTAGCTGAGTGCGGAGGACTATCTTTGAAACACGCAGGCACTCTCCGCCCAACAATAAACACCCCCACCCCCTAATGTTAAACGTGTCCCCCAGTGTATGATTTTTTTCATTGGGGTGGGGCATGCTTCATATCTCAGGGGTGGGAGCCCTCATTCTTTCACCCCTTCCTTCGGACCAGAATTCCAGGCCCTCGGCCTTACAAGCCTTTGACGCGCCAGCCTAAAGTTCTTCACAGCCTCGGCAGCCTGAACTCGCGAAAGCAAACCCTGTTCATGAAATTGATTCGGTCTAGGGTAAAGGGCCTTGGGTTTAGGAATTCAGGGTTCCATCTTGCAACACCATCGTCTTGTCCCCAGTCCCCCCCGGTACAACTTTGGCCCCAACAACCCCACACCCTAAACGCACCCTGACATACATACCTTCAACCCCTAACCTGGAGCGGCTCCCTAGACCTCAAATCCTGCCTTACAACTTCAGGTGGAAAGGATGTGGCAAAGGCTGAGCTGCGAGCGGAGCGAGCAGAGTGGTCCGGGCCCCGCGCCTCGGCTCACAGAACTCACGGAGCTGCATGTTTTTGAGCTTCACTTCCAGCATCAGAGTTTCGGTAGGCTTGGAGGCTATGCTTGGGGTTTTGGTGTTAAGTTGTAGGGCTTACGGTGGGCTTAGGGTTTGGGCTTGGCCGGTCTCATATATCATGCAACGCTCAGAAGCTACGCACGATTCAGGCTATGCATACGAAGAGGCATCAACACTGAAATAGACCTCGATAACCTCTGGCTTGCTGAGAGACACCTCGTTTCAAGTCCCAATATGACGCCTCTCGCAGCATGAAATCTACTGCATCCCTAACCTGCTGTGCCAATAAGAAGCAAATACGTGCCTCTCACCCTCATATGAAGTGAAGATTTCATTGCTCGTGATTGAGTAGGTAATTGGTGGGGCCGTCAGTGAGGTATAACGGATGTAAAACCCTAAACCCTAAACGGAGGCGTAAAGGAACCGACCTGCATGGCTGAGTGCCCTGGCGATGCAGTTGCGCATCCCCACGCAGCCTCCAAGGCGTGAGCACCACAGGATGCCATAAGTTTGTCAAATGTTTTTCTTGGTTTTGGTGTTTAGGGGGTTGATGCTCGGGGTTTAGGCATACAGTACTTTAGGGTGTGTGATGGGTCAATACTTGCGCAGACTCCTACTTACTGCAATCAATAAGCAGATGAAGAGTAGGCCTGGTATCTACTTAACCCCTAAACCTTAAACAAGAAAATATTCACCCCAAACCCTACTAAACCATAGACCCAAACGCTTCACCCTGAACCCCAAAACCTTGAAAACCTAATTTCTGACCAGACCCTCAACCCCAAAGCGGATTCCGGCCTTCACCATGAGGCAGCAAGGATGATGCCGCCGCCACTAGCTCAGATGCTAGCCCGCCTCCCCAGTTCTGAAATAGCAGGTTTCTCAACACTGGATAGGTATACTCCCCGAGGGCCCAATGCCCTTAGCCAGGGAGTCTACCCTACATGACGATTCATGAATATGACTCAAAGTATGTTTCTGGGTTATGACACGCTAACTTTATCGATGACAATGCATATACGCACATCTTGTATGGAGCTCAATGGTACTGTACCCTCATACTCCCTCTTCAGATTTGTCAAGGCCCGCTCCTGAGAAAGCACCAAGTAGCAAGTTTCAGATTTAGGTACTTGGAACGGGGAACCTAAGAGCCAACGGTAAACCCTAGATCCTACACCATATGCCATAGATCCCAAACCGTAAAACCTAACGTGCAACGAACACAAGCAGTGCACTCGCGCAATCTTCCAAAATGCAACCTTCAGAAAGTTTTGGCTTTAGCTTTGAGCTCTGTTGTGCGCAAGCAGCACCCCACTGGAAAGCATGGGCCCCATCTAGGTAGCAACTTACACACATCCATACATGCATGCATGCATGCATCTATCCATGCATACACACACCTACAGACAGACAAACAGACCGACGTGCTAATGTAACAGACAGGCAGGCAGGCAGGCATATATATATATGTATACATACATACATAGACATACATAGACGTGGGTGGACGCATGCGCTGTGCGTGTGCACGTGCTTGGGCGTGGGCACAGACATACATACATACCTAAACGCATACATACGTACGGAAGGAAGGATGGGGCATTGTTGGTTAAACTGGGGCGCTTCCCTGTCTCGGGTCTTTTGGGCAAGAGAAACTGCAGCCCCCTCTCCAAACCTGCACCCAACAATCAGCGCGGTGCCTACAATGTCCCGGGACCGAGCAAAGCCATCTCCTGCAGGCTGCTGCTCGCAACTCAAGAATTTTTGCCAAAGGTTCGGGGGGAAAAGGTTCAGTCCAGGGTTTGAATAGGGGGGTCATGGTCATGCAATGATGGAGAAGCTTGAATCTCGAGGTTGGTGACTGCCAACCCTCCTTCAGGCATGTCTGGTCTTCCTTGCAGGAGTTGTCTTCACAATTCATAGGCTGGAACAGTTTTGCCCTGCCTCGCGAGGAGCTCTCGCCGAACCAGGCGTGCCTCAGAAGGTCGGCAGAGAATCGTGAGAAAGGTTCTTGACAGCGGGGGTCGTTCGAGAGGGGCAGTACCCAGAAAGACGTTGAGAGCCCTGGGGAGTACAAGTAACAGGCCAGATAGTAGGATCCTTGTGAACAAGGATTGCAGGGAGCTGACCCGAGTGTTACAAGCATGCTGTGTCCAGGTCGAGCTGCAAGCACAACAGGAGATCGCATTTGAAAGATCAACATTATCATCAAGGTCTGCTTGGTATCCAGACTGAGCTGATCTCTCAACTTCTTGCCTACACTCTTGTGCGATTCTAAAGAGCTACAGCTGTTGCCAGGCACCGCAACCGCCTGGAATAATCTTGCTTGGTAGCTTCACTTCCGTGCCGACAGTGAAGCCCCGTTGAGAATGTTCCCTGTCCTTCCAGCAATGGTCGCAAATCTGTGTACATACTCCGGATCTCTGGCGCCTAGCGCTGAACGGGTTGCTTGCATTCACAGGAAGCCCGACAGACCTTAAATGAGGAATATACTCGGAATGATACTAGGAACCCTCAACTGATTCAATTCATACTATCACGTAAAGGATATTGGACTCCCTAAGCTTATGACGTCTTCTGCAACTTTTGCAATTGCTGCAGGACACTTTCATGGAGGTCGCAAGGCTGGCCCTGTTATGCCCTGATAAAACCTGTGCTCGTTTTTGGAGGGTACCCTAAAGTTAGCGGCGGTGACATACAGCGGACCCATCAATGTCCACAACCTTCCTTCATTTCATACAGTAGTCGTGCTCTATATCAAGACTATAGTATCCCGATTTTGAACACTCCTTACCTGTGTAAGGAATCTCCGGGTCGCTCGCTTTGAAAGCATCTCTGCGCAGCTTTTGGCACTATGTCTACTGTTCCCAAATGAGGGGAAGAATGTACAGAGCTGTGTTATCGCCAGTCAAGGATTAAAGACACGTATTTCACTAGTTGATCTCCTACATGTTGACTAATTATGCAGGTACACAATCTTGCATCAGCTCGATCCTTAAGCACTGTCCTTTGTGCTTGTCCGTGGCCAGTTGCTTGGAAGCCAAAGCTGCAAGAAGCTGCGATTGAAATCCGACAGAACAAAGAAATCTCAGGGACCAGGACAGCGACTGACACTGAGAAGTGCACAGCAAGATATGGGCGCGCTCCTTTTGTTCGAGTGCTCCTTGAGAGAGACTTCGCTCGCTTCAAGTTCCTACTAGTAGCCTTTGGAGCCAGCAATCTCCAAAAAACCGTCACTGAATAGGAACATGATCCTGAAGCATCAACCTGTTGCCAACATCCACTTCAGCTCAATGTCTCCTGGTGGCACCCTACGGTCGGCCTGAGCCGACGATGTGAAACACATCAAAAATCTCCTGCCAACTCGGATGGACAGAAGTAAGGCAGGCATACCACAGAACCTTGGGTTGATGTCATTGGCGCGCCGAAGATGGGAGTTACGTAAAAGATGAGCTGACCCCTCATGCGCCGCGGCTCACAAACCTACTGCACATCAGGTTCTGAGAGGCAACCTTCAAAAATTGAGAGCGATATGCGATACATGTTGCAAAGGGCAGTCTCGGCACAACCCACCCCGCAGCCCCATCAACGCTTAGGCAAAGCAACATTTTCATACGACTTGGTTAACACTGAGCTAGGTACTGGTGCCAGTCGGCCGGGTGGCTTGTACCGCTTGCGCCGAAAACGCCCAGACAACAAATCATCAAATCAAAGGTCTCTCTGAGACGTTGGGTGCCCTCCGGTGGGGCCCCCGGAGGCGAGTATCTCCCCAACGTGGTCCCCGTTGGCCTCCTCAGGAATCATGTCACTGGTAAGGCAAAAAAGAATTTAGGACTGGCATGCAGGGATGTTTCTTGGGTATTACATGGGGACTGTTACAGCGATCCATTCCTCGGGTCCCTGCTGTCCACCTAGTCATAAGAGGTGAAGCCATGGGGACTCCAAAAATTCAGAATACCTTTTCAGCATCCCAACAGCAAGGATGAAGATCTAGTAAAATATCTTGGGGTGTATACTTGAAATCAGGAAACCCTATCCATGAAAACTCCGACATGAACTCTCGACGCTCTCCTTATTGGTGCTTAAGGGGGAGTGGAAGAGTGTGCCCCTGCGTAATGCCCGTATGTATCTCTGCTATAATCTTCATACTAGACCCCAACTACACCTCAAACCCTAATCTAACCGTAACTAACCTATCATAGTACCCATGTTACTCCTTAACCCCACATGAAACCTTCAACCCTAAACTGCCTTATCATTGACCGTAGATTCACTGCATCAGACTCTTCCGGCCTCCCGCTTCGGGGCGGCTAACGTGCGAAGACCTGAAGCCAGGCCCTAAGAGTTTCTGAACAGGGGGCAGGGCTTGGAAATTAGGGGTTTGAGGGATGTACGGAGTTGAGGAGTTTCTCAAAGTGAGAATTTCCAAAATGAAATGTAGCAAGATGCGGAAATTTGAGGATTCGAGGGTGTCGAGAGTTATATAGATGTGACTTGATCTCCCATTTGAGAACCGGGCACAAGATCTACAAGCTTTGCAGAGATGCATTCCGTTCTCTTTGTGCATCCTCTGCCTGTGGGCCTATGCGAGACAGTGCCTGGTCTTGGCTGAACTTCATGTATAAGTGCTATTCCACGGCTTGTACGGGTCATACAAGTGTGTGTGTGTGTGTATAAATATATATATATATATGTAATTATGGGCCGCAGTCTGTGAAAGTCGCAGCGCAACAAGCATGTGGCAGGAGAATGCGGTGTAAGCTGCTTGTCCACGGGCAGAAATCAGGGATCTGAGCTACCCCCAGTTAAACATGGAAACTGACGTAGCTCCCTTTAGAAGGACAGTAATCTGTATGGGGTCCGTTTTGGGGTTCCGTATTCGTTCATCTGCCGGAGCCCGTGGCAGCTCTGCAAGGCGGTCGCCACAATAGTTAAGGGTTAAGGGCGTCTTCTTTTGTCGCACCTTTTCTCTCAAACGAACTGTTTGGGGGCTTAGGCTGTGCGGCTTCGGGTTTGGATTAAGATTTAGGGCTTAGGCGCTTAGGGCTTAGGATGACTGCAAAGCTTCAGCCCTCGCCCGCGCCTCTTGTTGGTGGTCTTGCTTGCCCAAGCTGGCCTCAGCCATTCTCGAAATGAAAGCATGCCCCTACGGGCGGTCAGTAGTAAACAAAGGAGGTGGTTGTATGGACGAATATAAGGGATTCTAGATGAACTACATTTCTAACAAGCCCCAGCCAGTTCCCCGCATAGGCAAGAATCTCCTGAGGCGACGGACCGGAAAAGCAGAGTTGCCCTTGGCCTCAAGTATCTCTTCCATGAATGAAGAGATTATGGATAGAGCGATAGAAAGGGAAATGTAGGGCTGGTGCTGAAGTGGTTCGTATTTGGGCTTTTGCTGCAAAAATGAGTTTGTGTTCCCTCCTGGGTTGTAACACAAGGAATGCGCTTCAAAAACAAAATGGAAGTTGCATAAACAGGAGCACCTAAACTCTACAAACCTTCTTTTGAACCCCTAAACAAGAACCTCTTTTTTTTTGGTAACCCTAAACCCCAACTCCTTTAATTTCCATAATTATGACCCCTTATACCCCTATATCCCCTATATCCACATGTAACTCTTACAGCCCTACATCCTCTATACCCCATATCCAGCAGACGATCCAGCCAAGGGATTGGCTCCCCAAGCCGGCGGGGCAGGGCCCAACCTGCACCGAAGAAGGATATAGATATGTGAAGGCACTACATACATACATAAATAACTGGGCTGGGATATATGGGACAAAGGAGATATAGGGGTATACAAGGACGATATGTGGATGTAAAAAGGTCCCATGTGTGTACGTGAAAATAGGGTGTGTATACATATATATATACACACATACATACATATGTATATATACACTGTTGAAGATTCCATGGGGAGCTGAGGGCTATATGAGTACAGACCAAGGCAAAGGGTGTCTGTAGGACATATAAGATGTTCATATGGGAACGCAAGAGCTACATGCATAGATATGAACGTGTGTGTGTGTGTACATATGGGAAGTACATCGGCACAGATATGTATATATATATAGATAGATTATATATCTATGTCCAATACATGGGGGGGAACGTTTTGAAGGTCCAAAAAAACTCTTTTGCGAAAGTCTATAATTATGACGAGGACTGTCGTATGTTCGGGTCCAGTCTGCTTTTGGGCCCCTGTATCTTTCCTTTCTGGGAACACCCACATGTTGTGCATGCCTTGCACTGCAGGATGCAACAATTACCCCCGCCTAGGACGGCTCTCCACGTCAGGCTGGGTTGCAAAAGTTCCGAAGGCGCCAGTGCCGAATCGCGGCATCTGCATCTTCGGCTGAAGCTCGCTTGCTTCGAAGCCTCCCCGGAACGGGTAGGCGAACGGGCCAGGGCCTCAGCATGTCGTCAGGAGACATGGGGATTTCTCAAAATGTGCATTTAGGAATAGGCCACTTGTAGGGATGACCTCAAATGGAAGCCCTCAAACTCACCCTTAAGTGCTAACCCTACCCCATTCGGCCTGCAGGAGGTGGAAGGTCTCTTTCAAATCTCTGGATGTCATCTCTGTATTCTCTGTTTGATGAACCTGCCAGCCACAAATGCAGATCTCTCAGGTACAGGGGGCCCTTGGGGACCTAGGAATAATAATGGAAAATAAAATGGAAACTACTATAGTATATAGGGGCTCTATAGGGATAATGGAAAAGAAAATGGAAACTACTATAGTACAAGGGGTTCTATAGGGATAATGGAAAAGAAAATGGAAACTGCTATTTAGGCTAGCTATGTTGGGGTTATGTCGGAACTATGTGGGTCCCACCAAAGAATGATTTTGGGAGACTCTAAAACCTCCCTGCAAATGAGTCAAACGCCGGAAGGAAAACCTTCTGAGGAGTCCCAATCAAGCATTCTGTGGGGAATACTGTGGACCCTAAGTGCCTGGTACCCTGGAAAAAATGGGTATTCTGACACGCTATGTAACACTACATACCCTTTTTATCCCTTATAAACCACTGCATTGGGCCCCAGAGGCGTTAAATCTCTAAAGCCAGCCTGGACCAGAAGGATCTGGGAATGGAGGCGGAAGATTCAAGGCACGTGCCACCTGGCAAAATGCTTGAGCTACAGGGTTAAGGGTTTGGGGCTTGGGATTGACGATATCGGGACCTCCCGTATACCTATGAGTAACGCCTTCAAATCCAAAGTGATGGCTATGCTGGAGAGCACGAAAGCAATAGTCGTCAAGTGGGGGGTTCTCAAAAACTTCGGCCCAAAGGTCGAATGCGGTACTGGTGCTTAAGTCATCCTTGCTTAGCCCACTATGATATCGTGTGACCGTCTCTCATAGTCACTAGGTTCACCCCAGCCCTAAGCTTCTCTCTGAATGAGCTTACATACTGAAATAGGGATACATATATATGGAATGTATGTAGCGATAGTTGTGGAGATCCACGCTCCCACTCCTCCTGAAGCCCTGAGCCCTAATCACGGTGGCCTGTGGTCCTTCAACTTGGTCGATTCCAATAGGCCTGAGCCCAGCTTCCATTTTCGCAGGCTTTAGGCGTATGGGGTTAAAGTTTAGGCATTTCAGGTTTGGGGTTTAGGGTTGAGGGTTTCTCGGACTCGGCTTCAGGTCCATCCTGAAGCTCTCCCAGAGTCTTGGGCCCCGGACCGTTTGGGAGGAGGAGCCTCGGCCGCCAGTCCACACAATGTCTGGGCATGTCCCCTCATATTCCCCCAAAAGAAGTTAGTTCTTATGTTTTAAAACCCAAACAAAGGATCCTAGGTGTTGTTGGAGACTCCAACGTCAGGTATTCTAGTGAAGCGCCCCTTGAAGGTTCACAGGCACTTATCAATCGGCCATCATCAAGAAAGCAACAATTCAACATGAGTTGTTTTGAGGTAGTCATTAAGTGGTACCTTGAGTCAGGGTATATCTATAGTCTATAGTCATACTCATGATGCCCCTCTGAAAGGTGAACCTTCAACTATAAACCTTCTAGCACGCTATCAGCCTGAGCGCTGCACAACAACTCGGGGAGCCTGCAAGTCCCACCTTGCAGATGAGCCATCTGCATCTCATGGTTTAGGATGTGATGTTTGAGGGTTTAGGAGTTTGGATTTGGGGATTGGGGACCTTAAGGGACTTCAGGGGTCTGTGGGGGGTAGAAAGCGAGTGTGGGAGGTCCCAAGTTGGAATGACAAGGCTTTCATGCCTTTGCGATTTGGGGGGATCGTTGTTTGGCGTACCTATAACCAACATTGTTGTTTGTGGGTGCATGCGTTGGGACCCCTCCTGTCAAAACAACCACGTGACTATATACTTCGACACCCATAAAAGCCTCTGCTCCACAGGCTCATCGTCATCCTCCTCGTCATCAGATTCGCCTCAGACATTTCCGCAGTGCAAAAGGGGCAGCCTCACCAAGAGCGGGATCCTCCGGAACCTTATGTAGAAAGTAGCTAAGGATGACAGGGGTCCACTTGAACCTTTCAACCCTAAACTCCATGTATCGTCATCGCAGACAAACGAGTCCGTGTCAAGGGTGATACAGCCAAACTCAGGCACGCAGAATAGAGAACACTGCACAAGAACTAGTAGCAAGCAGATAACTTTTGCATCCTCCAAAACATCCCCGATCGGCACACTCAAAGCCTTTGAGCAACTCTCGAGGTTCCCCAAAGGCCGGAGCCATCCAAAAATGCCAAGCCAGCCAAGTCTTCTGCCTGCACACTTTGCTCTTCTTAACGTCATTGTCATAGCTTCTCCAAGAGGTGTTATATCGCGGATTCAATTTACTCACTCGTTTTGCTTGCGTGTGCGTGCTTCATAAATGTAAGATGCACAGATGAGAGCAGATAACTCCATGAAGAGAGCGCAAGGATGATGAAATGATGAACTAAGCCCAAGAAAAGTAAGACAAAAAAAACACCTACAAGGTCACGAGGTCTACTTTTTGCAGGGTAGTGGGTTTTAAAAAAAGGGTTCTGGGGTTCCAGGGAGTCATATGGCCAGGCGGGTGACATACCCGGAGTTGTTGTCACGACGAAGGGTCTTCTGGGGACAAAACGGTTCAGAGACTTGAATTTTGGAGTAAAAAGATTACCCGACGCTGGCTTTGCCTGAATGATGCAAAAAGCTTGCCCAATGCTGATAATATCTCTGAAAATATGTTGACGATTGCAGCAAGCATTTACTTCTATACAAGTTGCGTTACTCCCCATGCTTCAACGCACCCCGCTCCCTCTGGTCACCTACTCGTCGTCAAGGTACTATAATTTGTATGATACTGAATCCTGAAGTTATTTGCTAAGAGCGGGGGTTAGGGTCCCCAAAAATCGGGAAAAGACAAGCCCCATCGCCAGCAACCGACAGAGATTGTTGCAGGCGCCTTGAAATAGCCCTCCTCCACAGCGAAACAGCTGAAAGGAATGTAGGGGTTTCCAGCATAGGTGCCTCTCCTTTCTGGGGTCTGTCTGGAGTATAGAATATTGGGGTATACACCTGCGTTGAGAAAGACCCATACATGCAGGCCAAGGCCACATCAAACGCATCTTTATGAGACAGCCCCCCCGCTCCTCAACTGTACCGAAGGACCTCAGTTTCGAGAAAGCACCGCCAAGTACAAGCAAAAGATAGCAAAGACCACATGGCTCAGTATGTGCTCCAAGTACTCCAGAGGCGCAACGACAGCCATCAATGAAGAAAATTCCAAGGGGCCCAATAGGCTTCAACTAGGGACTACTACCCGGTGTGATAAAAGGAGCCTTTACGTAATTTAGGTGTCTTCCTTCACTAAGGGCTATCGGTCCCCCAAGTTCTTGAGAGAAACTGCAGGCACTTGCAGAACCTGAGTCACGCATGTATTTCACAGACCATCATCCTTATCTAGAACTGCCCCTCAAACTAACCAGGTAAGATCCGAAAAAAACCCTGCTGTGACATTTCCGAGCGCCCGGCTCCGGCGGCACCTTCTCAGGCGTCGTAGACGCTGTCGACGCGGAGGATGGTGCTGGCTTGGCCTTCCCGGTTCACTCTGCTTCGCCGATGCATGGAGCAAGCTTCAAAGCTTTCGGCTTTTTGGACTTTGGTTACGCTCTTTGCATTCTGGGGTAGGGTACATGGACGTCACAGTCCTGAGAAAAAAACTGCTCACAAGACTCATTGAATGTCCGGAGGCACTGCCAAGGAAACTCTGCAGGAGGGTGGCTGAAACTAAAGCGAATGCGAGCACAATGCCTTTTGCACTGCGAAGTGGAGCCACTAACAAAACTTGCAAACGGTGCAGGCCTGTATTGAGTCTGCATCGAGCTTGGCATCGAACTTTTTAAGCAAGGTCACAAGGTAAGCCGGCCAGTTCTTCACATCCTGGCAGGAATCTCACGACTGCTTCTCGAGATGCCCTCCATACAATCCTGGATAAGGACCCCACCATTGGCAGGTATCCCTGGGTTCTTTCAGATTACCACAATTTACCAAACCCTCAACCCCAAACCCTAAACCTGATAGTCCTGGCGGCTCTTGTTCATGGTGCTTTGGTGGACCATTTGCAGAGCCGCTTTGAGTCTAGACCTGGCCAAACGCGAAATTATGGTCATGTACAGTCGCTATCGGGATATATGGCGTTTCAGGTTTTGGAGACTCTTGAGGGAACTTCGCGACGTGCATGGCTGGCTGACCCTGACTAGACAGACGTCTGGGAGGATCTACAATGAGATACTGGAAAAATCACAAGGGATCCAATGTTTTAAAGCTTTTTGTAAGGGGCTGTGACTGTTTTGGAAAACCCCTGAAAGGGCCCCTGTTTTGAAGCCCCTTGCCAACTTTGGAGCTGGCCTCCCGCCAGAGCCGTGGAGGGCATGCAAGTGCCTTGGGATATGGGCTTGCGACTTGAGGCGCGCGGGATTTGGGTTTAGGGTTTAAGGCTCAGGATTTGGGGCTCTAGGATTGCCAACAGCCACACCAAGCTCTTGGAAGTTGCGTTGGCTACTGAAAGTCAACTGAGCCCACAACTGGCGCACCCGGGCATCGAAGAACTGGTGCTGTAGCCTTCAAGATCCACCAGAATACGACGTTGGAAGTGTAGGCAATATGGGAACTTAGTCGTCTAGGGGGCATTCTGGGGTCTCAGAAGTGCAGGTATACTTCTTTGGTATATGGCAGAAATCAGGCGCACGCGGATGCTAGGATTGGGGGATCATACTAATTAGGGGCCTATTGTTCACACCTTCGACAGAGGCTTGAAGATCCACAATTCCACAGCTGCCTGGTGGCTACTAAGCAGGAGGAATAATTTTCAGCAGTGATTCTATGACCCCCTATAGCAGTCCTAAAATCCAGTGCCTTGATTCCCAACTGACCACCCTAAAGTCAAAAAAAGAAAACCCATGGAAGAGTAGCTTCTGCTTTCTTCCATTTCCTTAGTCCCCAAGACCCTAAGTAATGTGGTAGCTTCGATTTTCTTCTCCTTTCCTCACACTCCTACTTTCTGTAAAAACCCCTACTATCCACCAGCAAAAACTGGCCAACTGCGAGGCTCGGACGCGGAATTCATACCCAAAATGACCCGGATCTCCTAAACAAAGCAGCACATGGGGAGATAGTCGAAGTGGTAAGGCCTCTAAGGGAGGCGTGGGATCTAATAGGATTTCTGGGGGATTCTAGGGGTTATTTGTTCAAGACTATGTCGCTTTTTTGAAATTTCATGGTATTTCGTGATGGTCCACAGCATGAAGGTCCTCGAAAACCTCGTCTTTTGCCCGCGGGGCTGCTGGTACTTCGCTGGACTCCTCCTGGCACATGGTAACATGTCAAAGGGGGTCTGTCCCAGAGGGGCCGGAGACCAAAGAGAAGTAGGGATATGTGGGGATTGTAAGAGAGCGTATGGGTCCCCATTAATAGCTGATGTTGTGGATATTCCAAAAAACCAATGTAGGAATTGGGGAGAATCTGTATGGTAGTCCCTATGTAGGAAACTCCATCAACCAAAGGTCCCCATAGCTATAACCCATAGCTATAACCCATAGTCTTTGAGTTTCTAACCACCTGAATTACACAATGGCCCCCCCCTCTTCCTTCCACTCCATCACTGCTTAACCAAGAAGCTGGGTACTGCGCCACTCCCGTCCCCAATGTTGAACAAACCTCTAAGCAGAAGGCAAGTACTACGTGGGTATAGGCTATAAGCCAAACCTAAAGCCACCCAAACCAAGGGCTTAGGGTTTAGGGTTTAGGGTTTAGGTAGGGTACTGCCCCCACTCAGCAACACTCTATATTAGGGGCCCTATTAAGGGCTATATATAGCCATATTATAAATATTCTCCAACTGTTACTGAGGGGGGGCAGTACCCAAGGTTTAGGGTTTAGCCAAACCCTAAACCTAAAGCCCTAAAGCCCTAGAGAAACTGCGCATGACAAAAAAAACGTCCCAGCGTCCATGCACTACAATGGTTCTGTGGGATCCTTGTCAAGTAGACTATCTGGGGACTGCTACAGGGTCGAGGCAGTGTCCAAGGCCCAATACGCTGAAATTCAGAAATACCCTACATGATGCTGAGAATCTGCAGAATCCTGATCTGATTTTAGGTATATTCCTCAATCAAGGGGTCGTGGGCTCTCTGGGTAAGGAAACAGCCTACACCCTGAAGCCCAATCCCAAAAAGTATGGTAGCTTTTTTCTTGTCCATGCTTTGATTCTCTACCGGCCACCCAAACTTTCCAGTAAACGGTAAACCCTGAAAACTGTGTAGGAATTCTAATGTTCTTTACATCCCTCCCTCACCACTCAACTTGACAGCATGGAAACCCAAAAATGCCCCTCAAAGACCACTGCTTCAGAAGGGGTGGCGCAGCTTCCATGTGTGTTACGGTAAAATTCACATCCACGTAAATGAAGTCCCCGTAATCTCTTCAACGTCCCACGACCTCCCTAGGGTCCTGAAGATACTCTCAATGGAAAAACCCAACCAAGAAGGCAATAGCTAGGCAAAGTGCCCCTGGCCGGCACACGCCTTGTCCTTCTCAGGCCGCTCGGGCTTCTCAATTTTCTCCTTCTCTTGCCTTCCATCGATGGGGTCTCTACCGCGATAAAAACGCACACAGTGTCTGCTTGGGTATATAATTTACCCGTCAGGGTATAGAGTTTCTGGGTTCTAGGGCTTCATCTCCTCCCCCTCGATAAAACCCGCCTGACTTCCTGCACATCTTTGGACACGCTCGGCGACTTCCAGCCCTGGCACATCTAGGCACGACGACACTCAAAGACCTTACTCATGGGATGGCACTCAGTAGCTTACTCATGCATAGCTGAGCTGGAAATGGCGAAATGCGCTATCGGTAGCCATGGACCTCCAAGCATTCCCAACTCAAAAAGGGATTACAACTGCTGTTGCGCCTTGCCACGGCCGCGCCCCCGGCCCTTCACCTGCACATCACCCGGTCTAGGGCCTAGGGTTTCATGTTGGGATATCCATAAATGGGGTTCCTCCAATACACTCCAATGTACTTCCAAAAATCCAAGCCAGGAACCCTTCTTCTTGGAGCCTGGAACCCATACACCGTATGTATACCAGAGAGGCCTTTCATATATACCCATGTAAACCATTATGCACAAACATGTAGGCACGTGCCTATCTATCTGAATAAAGAATACATGCACACATATAATGTGATATATCTATGCCGTGTGTATATCATTTTATATAAACATATATGTAACACATAAACTTTGTTCTTTGTATACGTATACATATACAGAAACAAACAAACAAACAAACAAACAAACATACATGCATGCATGCATGCATGCATACATACATACATGATATATGTATACATAGATATATATATATATGTATATATAAGCTCATCTAAACCCCAACCCCCACCCGCCTCCCCCTTGAAGCCGAAGCCGAAGGGGCCGAAGCCCGGCCCGCCATACCAGGGTCCCCAGCCGCGGCCTGTGGAACAAGATTTTGTGGTGTGCGTGGTTGCGTCGTCAGTTTTGAGGAAGTTTGGGGATTTGGGCAGTTGAGGGTAAGCAGGGACACCAAGGGGTACAAGTTCGGGAAACATACTTCTGAGGGACTCGACCCTAGCGCTTGCGTTGCAGCTGGGCTTGGGCCCCCGGCCGCACGCCATGGGAAAACTGTCCAAAACTGATCTGAACAAACACCACGAGAAAACAAATACTCTGAACTTCTTGCTGCACTTGGACTTAGATTCTGCTCCATGTCGCATGGACCTTTTGAGCAAATAAGTCTGCATCGAGAAAGAACAAAAAGAGATGCACGGTGCTAGCGCCATCCCCCGCCGTGCACATGAGTGAAAACACGTATTCAAGCTCAGGCGTTGACAGTGGCCTGTAGCAAGTAACGTGTGCATGTTATGATGAAATTTACGAAATCTGCTTAGTCGGGATGCAAAATCCACGGAAATTCAACGATGCCAAAAGCTGCGAAACATGTTCTGGCGAACTACGCGTCATGGCAATCTATTCTGTTGAATCTTCAACATGCATTTTTGCAATAGCCAATCTGTTCCAAGCTTCCAACAAATAGGTGGCACAGAAAAACTTTAGGTAAATCCTGATCCGCCCAACAGCAGACAAACTCGATAAAAAAAAGGGTACATTCATCAATTTCGGCTTCCGCATCCCAAATTGCCAGAACAACACAACACCCATTGACAAGAATGTTGAATTACATCAACTATGCAGGCGGCATGTGGAACAGACCAAGTGGACACAATCCGCAAGCTCACAACTGTCACAATTCACTGGCATCGACTTCAGAAGAAGGCTCTTGACATGTGGAAGTTGCGTCGGTGGACAGTCTCGGTACGACATCTCCGACATGCAAGCACATCAAACAAATCTCACGTCAAAGATACCAATCATTGATGGCCAAAAATACACGATGTCTTAAAACGTGAGGAAATAGGAATCCTACACCAACATTCAAAAGTTGGGCTGAAGCAGCTATCCTGTTCGGAGCCTGAATCTGGCTGTGGGACCTGATGGTGTTATGTGACCATCTCAAGTTCTAGAAGAATGTGGGTTTCCTCACACCCCCAAGATGACCTTGATATTGGGGGCTGGGGTAACGAGAATCCTCTGATTGCCATTGGCAGGTGGAGAAAAAATCGTGTCATGGTTTTTGCTCCTTGTCGCGAACACCGCAATTCATTCGCTCTTCTTGTGAAAGTTACATCGGCAACAACCTTCATTGAGATCACAAAGGAACAAAGATGGCCCAACACACATGTCAACGGCTAAGCGTACCCTTTCTGGGTTGGGAACAGGAGGCTACATCAGGATCCCGAATATATGTTTAATTTGCTTTACAACGCCTGTAACCCATTGCCACATTCATTCCTCACTGAACATGAACCAGGAAACCTTGCAATGGTGAAGGCAACAATGTCACTTCGCACCCAGCTAACGTCGGTGGATGGAGAATGTCTTGCAGTGGCCCCAAAGAATATCCCGCCGAAAAAACGCGCCGCATGCGGGTTCCTAAATGATGCGAATTTCCTCCATCTACCAACTGTTTCGATAAGCTTGCATGAAAATATCGATGCAACCTTCTTCCAAATTAAAATTGCGGCAATGACCCATGACGGAATAGAGCACCATTTAATCGATGTCTCACGTGAATTGCGTTCATCTTCGTGACTAGTCGAGGCTCGCATTCATTGCAGAAATGCGTGTTTCCGCAACATTTTTCCGGGTGTTTGCAAAGATTCCGAGGCCGAAACGGGAAAGATGAGAGCGAATACGGCCACTGCGCCAGCAATGATTGAAACAGAAGCAACAAAGATGAAGGCTGGCGTCTGGGCAAAAACTTGAGAGCTTTTTAGGCTCAGGTCAGAGGGCTTGGGATTTAAGATTAAAACGTTGCGGTAAAAAGTTTAGGGATTGTACAGCTGCCATGCACCAGACACGTAAGCGGCATATGTTTTCCAAACAGCCTTGGTTCGCGCGCCAGCGCAATCTCGAGGCGTTGCAAGCACATCGGATCTTCTGTCTATATACTGCTAAAACCTTTAACGTCCCTTTAGTATCCCGGGTCAAAGGCAGTGCGGTCCACGAGATTATTCAACACCTCTTGAAGACTAGCAACCACGCGACAAGTTTGCACTATTTTTGCCTGAGACTCGAGGCGCCTGAGGTCATGAAAAACATCAAAACTAGGCAAAATGCCTACCTGTCACTACTACCTACCACTCGCAGCCTGAAAACAGCACTCAATCTCACACCTGTCTTCTCGACGTGTAGGCGGGGTGACAACGGTATCAGCTACTAGCTGTACGCGGATTCCAGGTGGCTCTTACTGTCCGCGCGTGATAGCCGGAGAAAGACATACATACAACTTTTTAGCAGAGAGGGTTTGCCTAGCACCGGTGCCATCACGGTTCAGGTCAAAAGTGCGTGAAAGACAGTGTTTTCTCTCAAGGTTCTCGCACTATGACGGTGCTCAACTCTGGCGCTGCGTTGATTAGCAGCTGCTTGAGAGACTTGGTCAGAGCATCCGCCACTTGCAAGTGTGTGGGAATCCACCGCAGCTCATCCCCGTTCGGGGAATATGCCAGGCATGTGCGCTCATCATCTTCAGTCCATAGCGCGTGCCGCAGGGCAGCCATCACTGTCAAGGAGCCGCAATCACTGTATTGCAAGTGAAAGAGGGTCCGACGGCTAAACTCGCCCCAGTCCTCTAGGCGTGGCAATCAACCAAAAAGTTCGAGGAGCTCAGCGCGAATGCGATCACCATGCTGTGGCACTGGGGCATAGCTCGATGGGTTCTTTTAACAGTAAAGGAACCAAAGGAGATGATGCGCGCCGCAGCTACAAAAGAGGCATTGCTAAAGGTACCACAGCAAAATCCCAGTTCGCCAATCAAGGAGGCCTGCCCTGCCTTAAAAAGGATCGCTCTAACACCGTCCTTTAACTTTAACGCGAGCTCTGTGACCCCATTAGCTTCCCGAGGGTTTGGACCGTAGCCTTGCAAATCTAGGTTTGAAGTTTGAACAGCATTGACCCGGTAAAAATCAGGCCTGGCAGCTCGGGCTACCCAAGCCAGAATTCCCACGACGGAGCGCAAAGCTCTGCGTTGCGTGTTTGTCACAGGCCTGGTGGCCTTGAGCAGCTTTATAGCCCATGCGTTGTCCCTGGAAGTAGTTTCGATAGAGAAATCGCCTTGCTGGACGTACTCCCGTCCCTCGGTAGCGGTCCAGATGAGGTCGGCAACACGCGCACACATCATCACACCTTTGCGCGACGGGTTGCCATCATGGCTGCGGGCGAAGTACCGGGCTGAAATTATACCTGGGACCTGTTAAGTTAAGACCAGCGATCTTAGTGGTATCTACGAGATGTAAGTAGAGATTCCGACCTGCGTCAGAAGTCCCGTACACCGGTAATCTGGCAATCATAAAGCCTGACGCGTTGTGATTTCCTGGTCCAGCACACCCTTCGGGCGACAAGGCTCAAAAGCAAGATGATAAGGCGCCCTAACGGTCCACCTTGAAAATACGCGCTAGGTAGCTAACCCGTGAGCATAGACGGGCTACACCTTCAGGCTCGCACGTCCTCGCCATCTGCAAGGAAAAAGCGCCTTGTATAGCGGGGAACATAATCTGGGGAGTCTAACAGGCGCTCGTTCTTGTCCGTGAGCACCCATTTGGTGGGAACACACAAGTGACCTGACGGATCAGCTACCTCTTACTCTGTACCAAAGGTCTCATAGCGCTATGAAGTCTTCGACTTATATAGCCCGCACAACAAGGAACTTTTGCACGCGCTCTTTCGCGCCGCATAATATGTCGAATCTCATCAGTACTTAGTTCAGCAGTTGTTCCACCAAGCAAGAGTGAGACTTTGCCAGCACTCACGGTACCTGGCCCAGCGCATATGGAAGCGGGCGCGAAGTAGCTCACTTGAACAATTCCGTGGACACTGCAGTTTCATCAAGATCCTGCACAATCATTCAGGTATACACAAGTCTCAATGCGAAACTCACAACTTTGAAGCGACCCACGCATTGCAAGTGCTGAGGATTCAGAGAAGGTCTGAGGGAGTCTCACGAATATCATCCTACATCCCCATCAGAAGGCACTGTACAAAAATTGGCTCCGCTCAAGGTTCATCATGGCCTTCTAAAGGCTGTAATGTGACTCAGGTGGAGATCATCATGCGCCAGTTCAAGCGCAGGGTACGCCACAGAGCAGAAGTGCGGACAGACACAGAAGGCTAGGCGCGGCTAGGCAACTGCTGAGACATGACACACGCTTGCAGCAAAGCCAACCAGAGCTAGAACAAGGAATGCGCGGCAAGAGTTAGCTGACTCCTCCCCACGAGAGGGTTCATGATGAAGTTAACCAAGGAAGTACGCGGGACATCTGGACATAACACACCGTCACGCAACAAGATGTGAGCAACATCATCACTGCCTCCAGCAGGTAGTCCAGCTAGGCAAGAGTAGAGGAATGGATTCAACAAGGATTCAAATGAGAACGTAGAATTATCATCAAGCGCACCCAAGCTAGATAGAAGGGAGAAAGAGATCCACAGTCGTGCTGAGCGAGCAGGTAACAGACTGCCGCAAGCGAGGTTGAGGCCACGACGGTCCGGGGCGCTGCCACGCCTGAATGACCAACAGGACACAGAACAAGTGAGAAGCACCAGCGACATGCGTTGAGTCATGCATTCAGGTCCGCACGGGCGGAAAACAAATTACGGCGCAATTCGATCAAACTGCACAGAGATGCACTTTTATGGGCTGGCTTCTTTGCAGGCGATGAAGTTGGCGGCGGTCGCTCACAGACGTCTTGGTGAGCCTGCTGGACTGGACGCGTTCACAAGGAAGTACTGCGTGGTACCCCTTGTGCTTTTCCCACGCAGTATTCGTGGCTTCTTCCCGGCCAAGACGTACATCAGCACTCATGTAATGGTAATCTATGACCTTGAGCTTCTTTCCCTGAGTGGTGTCACCGGGGTTCAGAAGACACTCCCACACCAAACCAGTGGGCCTGGGAGTCAACTCGTGCTCTGGCATCTCAGACTCAGCCTTTTCAAGAACCCATGGGTCAACAGAAAACACACCTGTTCATCACGGAGCTTCCCCCAAGTCTGACATCGTGACCGCTAATGCTGGACCTGCTACAGAGCGTCGGTCCTGCTTGAGCCTTGAGACGTACTCATGTTTCATGATGCGAGCGAATGATCAGTATGTGCAAACTACTACTACTACTACTAC
>CAJNIZ010003905.1:0-22595 GCA_905231905.1 Symbiodinium pilosum
GCGAATGCATGCCGGCACCCATAATAACGTTCATTTCGACCACATCCACAACAAGTGAATCCATGCCGGCACCCATAATAACGTTCACTTCGACCACATCCACAACCACCAAAACACTGCTATACGAGCACATCCCGATGAGCGGGCTTTTGGCGCGGGCAAATAAGGGGGGGTGGCTGTACAAATAGGCTTGAATGAAGGCCTATTTGGAGTTCCATATTAGTTTGGGGACGGGGGAATATATCCCAAAACCCAAAACCCTAAACTCTATGCCCCAAAATCCACTTGAATAGGCCCCTACATGAACGACCTCCATACGCTGCAACTTTAGGGCTTAGGGTTTTTGGGTCTAGCGCTTAGGGCTCTGGGTTTCTGGCTTAGTTTAGGTTCAGGATTTAGGGTTTGGGGTTTCAGGGCAAGGCAAAACTACATCGAACTTCTTGTGTCGTCCTAGTATGGCGGGGCCTGAGCAGGTTCCAATTCAGGTCAGTCCCCCTTATAGTAATAGCTCCTTACTATGGAGTTAATAAGGCTCTAATATACCTACAAGAGTCCCTTGTGGTCCCCCATTACTGGGTGGGGGATTGACCCAAGTTCCAATTTAGGTTGTGACCTTCAGTTCTACCCAGGGCCATGATGAAGCCAGCTCCAAAGAATTCAAACAAACCGAAACCCTAAACCCTAAGCCCTAAAACATGCACTTGGGTCCAGGGTTAGCTCTAATTACTTGAAGACGTTGGTAGTTTTCAGTAGGTTGGTTGTATAAATACCTACTTCCTGTTGTATCTAGTGTGGGTTAGTTCGACTACTTGTCATACCAGATGTTGTTGTTTGCCCATGAGCCTTCAAGTAGACCCAAAGACCCAAGCCTTCAAGCTCGTGGAGCATTGGATGTGCACCTAGGACCCAGGAAGAGCCTAGGGGGAAAGACTGTGGGGACTACGGCTTTTTTTTGGCACTGGACTCTTTCAATTTTGAGAGCTTAAATCCTGAAGCAGTAGCTGACGTATTTGCCCGGTGCGTAACCTCTTTCTGTTGAATTGGACAAGCAAAATATAAACAAACAGGTCACTCTGCAAAAAGCCTTAGGTAGCCGCGCACCCCAATCCCAGAACCCTAAACCCTAAACCTTAAACCCTAAACCCTAAACCCTAGAAGGAACTTCAGTATGGTGGTGCTGGTCAACGGGATGTATCTGCTTTTAACCATCTTCCGGGTAGCGCTGGAGGAGCCGTCACCATGAGGTCTAGGGGTCTAGGGGTCTAGGGGTTTAGGGTTTAGGGTTTTTGGGGTTTAGGGTTTAGGGTTTAGGTTTTCCGTTTTAGGGTCTAAGGTTTGGGATCAAGGATTTAGGGTTTAGACTTTCAGGTGTGAGGGGGTAATGGGTTTCATGGAAACCATCAATCAACCGTAAACTAGGAGCATTCTACATTTGGGGTTCTCAAGGTTGAGGCCTGCATCCTGCCCTCTCATGCATCGCATGGCCCTTACCTGCTGGTGCTTAGGGTTTAGTGTTTGGGGTTTAGGGAGGGTCAAGCTACTGGTGCTTAAGGGGGAGTGGGGGAGTGAGTATAGGTAGCATTATAGTGGTATATCTGGGGATTATGGGTTCAGGGTTTAGGGTTTAGGGTTTAGGAATCCACTCACCAGTAGGTTGATTACCGGATCTGTTTCAGAGTTCCTGGATCCGAAGGTCTGTGTATCTCCTGGCCATTTGCAGTCGTTTATGTTTTCTGTTTGCTCATGTTTCCTTCTCTCACTGTTTCGAGCACTGCCCTTCTACAATTTCAAACTCCAAACGTAAGTACGTAGCACAGCGTGTGGTCCTTGCCGCTCTCAATGCGTAATGGCTGGATTAGCAGTTGCGTTCATAATAGCAAACAACAACAAGAACAGCAATCATAATAAGAAATGTCAGCAGCCCCCTAAGCCCTAAACCTTTAACCCCGAACCCTAAAGCCTAAATTTTCAACAGGAGGGCTGGGAAGGGGCCGAGAACCCCACCAACGTGGTTCGCCTTGAGCTTCTCGGATGGATGTGGAGCTTTCGAGAATCACGCTAGCAGGGTTGGAGTGTACGGTTCAGGGATTCGAGTTACGAGTTTAGGGTTTGGGGTTTACAGTTTGAGGTTTAGGGTTTAAAGTTGAGGCCGTCCAAGAATTAGGGGTCCTTGCAATGGAAAGGGCGGACAGCGGTTTTACAGGGTCGCATAAGAGTTATGAAGGAATTCTATAAGTTTTCTTCGGGTCTTGAAAATTAGGAGTCCCTGTCTGGGGGGCCCCTTTAGAATCTAGTTTGGTATGGTGTTGGATCCAAAATTTGCTAGAAGGCCCCCCCATGTGTGAACTTGCGCAGGTCTCGAGCCGGAAGCTTGGGTGGCTGTTTCTGAGCTGTATGGGTTCCTTAGGATCATCGTATACTAAAAAAAAGGCCAATCTGAAACCACAATTCCTAGCGGTCTTACAGCCTGCAAGCCGTGTCCCCCAAACCAAGAACCCTGAATCCTAAACCCCTAAACCCCTAAACCCCTAAAACCATAAAACCCTAAACCCCTAAAACCCTAAAACCCTAAACCCTAAACCCTAAATCCTAAACCCTTCCTTAACCGTGAACCTAGGTGTTTGGCATGCGTCACATCCGTGGGCTTTGCCGTGGTCGTGCGGAAGATGATTTGGCTGAAGGCGAGTTGGCTTTCCTGGGCATTGGGGTTTAGGGTTTAGCTGGCTTTCCTTAGAACTTAGAGCCCCGCAAGCCGAATTGGACAGGCCGTCTAAGGACTTCACCTTCCCCCAAAAAATCTGAAACCCTAACCCATCACGTAAGTAGAATGTGCAGTCCCCAATAGTCCCCGAGCTAGAGTAAGACTAGATCCTCCTGTGAGAAGTATTATTTCAGGAGGAGAATTTGTTCTGGCTTGGTTCAACCACCCCAGAAACACTACTCACATGCATTGTCTCAACAAAAGCCACGCAGAGTCGGAAGCTACCCGAGCTTCGCGAGCAGCAAAGAACGTCATGGAACCCAGGTAAAGCTGGCATCCATGGCACCCTGAGCTAGACGCTGGAGGGCTTCAGGGCATCCCCTTTAGGCCGTTTAGGATCCCTTAGGCGTTTCTCAGACCTTCAGTTTAGTCTCAGACCAAAGCTGAACTTTAAATTCAGTGCGTCCCAGACTGCCCGACCAAACCTGGTTTTTTGTCAGCCTTTGCTTGAGGGCCTCCAGAGAGGCCTAAATCCTGAACCCGAAACCTTGCTTGCAAAGTCATTGAGACTTAGTAACTAGGTTAATAATGGGGACAGCTAGGACCTAGGTTACTATATTGGTTATAAGGGTTATTTACTTGCTTATATTAACCTACTTACTAAACCCCCCCAAGCTCTAAACCTTAAATAACTTAGTAGCTTCCTTTTCTTTTCCATTATTCCTATATTGAACCTACTTACTGAGTCCCCCTGACCCTCCAAGTGAACCCTCAGGTGGAGCTCCGTTTAGATCGAGGAAACATGGAAGCGCTCCTCGGCCGGCTCGCAGTACCCATTGGGGTAATATTAGGGTTATATAGGGGTTTTATGAGGATCTGAGATAATCAGATGGAAACTACTATTTAGGGTTTAGGGTTTAGAGATTCAGGGATTAGTGTAGGGATTCCGGGTGTTTAGGGGGTTGGGTTTAAAGTTTTAGGTTCCCGGGGCTTGGGCTTTTGGGAGATTTAGGGATTTAGGGTTTCAGGGTTTAAGGCAGTTTCTGTTACCACTTGGGGCGGCGCTAGGTATCTTTCATGCTTCTTGGCGGCAATGTGCACGGGGGATCCAGCGACAACTTCAGTGTCAGGGTTTAGTCATTTGAGTCGCCAAATAACCCTAATCCAGTCCTCCTTAAGTAGATAGAATATGGGGTATATGGAGATCTTATTCTGATTTACCCAAACCTGTATTCTGTCGACTTAAGGGGGACTATAGCTATATGGCCTTGAGCTGTACATGAATGTTGTTTGTTTAGGTTCCATCTCAGCTTGGGGGAGGGTAACAAATTCCGGAACCCAAAGCTCCACATCCTAAGCCCCGAACCCAAGCCCTAAACTTCCAGCTCAGATCCGTAATCGTCGCCCCGGTCGAGGTTCCATGTTTGCTGTTAAACGCAGGTGGCTGAAATCCTAGAAGCTGACATTCCTGAATGCTGAACCTAGAGCCCTAAACCCTAAACCCTCTAAACCCTCTAAACCCTAAACCCTAAACCGTAAACCCTAAACCCTAAACCCTGAACCCTAAACCCTAAACCCTCGAAACCCTAAACCCCCCAAACCCTAAACCCCCTAAACCCTAAACCCCCAAATAAGCCCGAGACCCCCAAATAAGCCCGAGACCACTACCCAAGGCAGCTGTCAGCTGCTTCATCCCTACTCCGGCTCACCTGTGATGCGGTGCTCAGGGCCGAATCTGGGTTCAGGGTTTAGGGTTTAGGGTTTAGGGTTGAGGGGTTTAGGGTTCAGGGTTTAGGGTTCAGGGTTCAGGGTTCAGGGTTTAGGGTTTAGGGTTTAGAGGTTCTGCTTGGCTTATTGGTTGTTAAGATGGGCACCATTTTGGGGGTCTTTATCATGAGGATTGTAGTATTTTGGGGTTTATGTTGGGGTCTACCTATTCAGGCAAACTACCATATGGAAGCAATACACATCATTCTAGAGTCCCCTTAGACTCTCCCCAAATGCCGTACGTCGGTTGGCTTTCCATTCCTGAGGTCGTGCCATTCCCTCACAACCAGTAGGTTGATGCTCAGTAATGTTTAGGGTTTAAGGTTTAGGGTTTAGGGTTTAGGGTTGAAGGTTTAGGGTTTAGGGTTTAGGGCTTAGGGCTTAGGCTTCAAGGTTTAGGGTTCAGCCCTAAGCCCTCATCCTACCACCCTAACCCCCTAACCCCAAATCCTAAACCCAAACTTATTTCATAACTCAGCGCCTGAGGGTTGGACTGATGGGACACGCAAGCTACAGCCCAAAACCCCTAAACCCTAAACCCTAAACCACTATTTTTCAAGCCCAAAGTTTCGCGCCTGGATTGTCAGGGTTCAAGGCTTCCGGCTCAGTTATTTGGGGCTTATAGGGCCTAAACCTTACATAATTGAACCGGGACCCTAAACCCTAAACCAGGGTTTAGGGATCCTAAGCCCTAAGCCCCAATCCAGGGACCACGTGAGGCTGCAGCCAAGTTTCGGCCCAAAAGAATGAAGAATCAAATAGAAAAGAGCATAAACATGAGCTCCAGAATTCCAGGTCAAAACCACTCTCAGCCCTAAATCCCCCGCAATTTTTCAGCATACTATACGGTTCAGTCTGCAGACACTTGCAGTCACCACCCCCCCCCCGCCCCCGCAGAGGCGTGATTCCCGGCATCGATGCTGAAGTTTGGTAACCGAAGCCGCCCCATATGGTAGAGGGATTTGATGGTCAAAGGGCTCAAAGGTGGGATGAAGGAAGGTGAGATATAGGAAACAGGCCCCGATAGTGTAGAGCATATATGAGGGATCCTTTAACCAACCTACCTTCATCCCATCTTTTGAGCCCCCTGATATGGGGATTATGTTCTCTTATACCCTACTAAGAACAAGAAAGTTGGCTGGGAACCCAACCTCTTCACTTCTCCTGTTCTATCCTGGTCCCCTATGAAGGTAGAAAAATCCCAGTTGAATAATATCAAAGAACATTCAAATATTCAACTTGAATATTTGAATGTTCTTTGATGGATTTTAGAGAATAAGAAAAAGTAGGGGAGTTTCCCACTCATATTCAATGCCCCAGCTGAGCTACCCTAATCCCAATACAGAAGTATTGGATCCCAGTTGCCCTTTCATGGGCCATTTTCTTCGCAGTTGAGTCTCCATTATTGAACCTTAAACCCTAAACCCTAAACCCTAAAAGTTGAGTCTCCATTATTGGGCGGTCCTTGACAGGTGCTTGAGCTGGATAGCGCGTCCCCCGCACAGCAAGCTTTTGGGGGGGAGGGGGAGAGGGGGGTAGGGTTAAGGGCTTAGGGTATAGGGTGTAGGAATATAGAGTTTCTAACAAAGCTAAAATTCGGTTGTTAAATCGCCACAGTAAAGCTCATGTAGGGCCGGAAGGAAGGTAATGGGGGTTTGACGCAAAGCTTAGGCAGGCCGCCTCAAACAGGTACCCACCGACTAACTACCCATATGGAAGTCTCCTGAGGCCTAGGGTCTATTGTCAATTGTAGGAGCCTAAGCAATCACCAACATTATGTATCCCAAGTTCTAAACCATCAGGGTTGAGGGTTTAGGGTTTAGGGTTTAGGGTTCCTAGGCCCCTACATCAGAATGGTATAACCCCCCATGCACTATAACCCCAATTACAATTATAGGTATGTAATCAAAGGGCCACCATGTTTTGGAAACCTTAAATGGGCTGCTTGCATGACAGCTGCAAACAAAGTCCGATTTCGGCGATCTATTCCTTGCTTTCCTAGACCCTGAGCCAAAACCAAGTAGCCCAATACAAAAACGCTGTTGCCATAATTCCCTAATATTCCCCAATAATTCTGCTTTGCTTATCTTACAAGCCACAGCGCGAAACCCAATCTCTGCATATAAAGATCCTATCAGAATCCTGTTCTACAATCTCTGCATACTCCTCAAAAAGCTGAAGTCCTAAACTAAACCCAAACCCGCAGTCCTAAACCCTGAACCACAGACCTGAACCCAGTCCCTCATCTCTTGAACTTCGTTCTGAACAGTGCAAGGCCATCGAAAAACCCTGAGGTTTAGGGTTTAGGGACCCTAAACCCTAAACCCTAAGCCCTGAAGCCCAGAGCCTGCAAGTCCAAGGCTTCGCCTGAAATCTCATTGCCCGGCACTTGCAGCCATGCGCCGCAACTGCAGAGGGGGTTTAGGGATTTAGGGTTTTTAGGGTTTAGGGTTTAGGGATTTAGGTTGTAGGATTTAGGGACGAGGGTTTAGGGCTTATGGATTAGGGTTAAGATTCTAGGGATCAGGGATTAGGGTTGAGGGTAGCAATCCTGCAGAGCCATGCAGGCCACAACAGAAGCTAGTTCTTTACCCCGCCCAGCTGACATGCAGCCCCAGACAGCACAACACAAAGGATTCCAAAGGGCTCTTTGGTCACCGCTTACTCCCTAAACCCTCAACCCCCTAAACCCCTTGGTCCAAATTCTCAATCCTAAGACTGAACAAAACTCCGAATCTTGAAGCCAAAAAGCCATAGATAATTGACCTGAGACCCTCAACCCTAAACCCTAAACCTGGCAAGTCGCTTTTTGAGGCTTCTGCGAGATCGACCCGGTGCCACCTTGGAAGGGATGAAGTTTACAGCAGCCCGTCCGGAGCAGACGATTTCTCGAATTTCAAAGGGTTTTGGATTCAGGGGTCTGGGGTTTACAGTCCAGGGTTTAGGGTTGAGGGTTTAGAGTTGCAAAGTTGGGGTCTAGGATATGGACATTGGATGCAGGGATTAGGGTGCAGGGGACGGTTGGGGGGGCGGGGTTGGGAATAAGCGGGCTTAGACTCCAGAACAGCGGGAGTTCTCAAGATAAAGGATCTTGAGAAAGGCCTGCAGGAGGAACCGATAGTGGAAGCGTTTAGGACTGAGGGCTACATGTTTTGTGGTCAATCTTTAAAGTACTTTCCCAAAGCAGGCCGACATGGAACTCCAGAAAGCTTCCTTGTGTAAGAAAAGTCGTCTGTTTGGGCGGCCAGGGGTAGGGCAGGCTTTTCAACTCACAAAAAAAACCGAGGACCTCATGCAACCGGCCGACGCAATTAGAGCAACAGAATTGCTCTCAGGCGTGCTGGGGCTCGGCTTAGGGTTCCAGGAGAAGAGGATTTTAGTAGTTGCTGTAGCGAGATTGGCAGATTGCCAGGTTCTAGAGGCTCTTAAAAACCGGATTGTAGAGGGCCATAACCTTATATAACCCCCATAGAACCCTAATATCACACACTATATAACCCCTATAGAACCCTAATACAAGACCCTATATAATTCCTATTGGACCATAAGGCTTTATGGGACTGGGGGTTTGGGTTCCGAAAGAGTGCTTAAGAGTGCGAGTGTCCTGGGACTAAGGGCTGGTGTTCCAGGGTTTAGGGTTTAAGGTTTAGGGTTTAGGGCTTTGGGTTTAGGACCTTTTGAGCATTGACCCCCCCAATGTTGTACTCAGGTTCATACGGGCACCCTATGCTTGGAGATGTGGGCATTTTTCAAAAACCTACTTAATTGTCAATAAGGACTCCCCGCAATCCACTTATGATTCGTATGTAGTCCCTGAGCCCCCCTCCTCTGAGAAACTCCAACTACCTTACCCTATACCCTACACCTTGACCTAAGCCTTAAACTCTAAACCCGGAAAAAACCACGTAGTCGACACCAAGCCCCAAACCCAAAGCGCCAGCGGGGCCCAGATTTGGGGGTTGGAGGTCAAGATTCTTTTGTTTAAAGAATTTAGGGTTGGTAGGGTTTTTGGGTTTTGAGGTCAAGGGTTTAGGGGTTTAGGGTTATGGTCCCGCTTAAGTTGATAGAATATGGGGTATATGGGGATCTTTCTTTAACATACCCGAAGCCATATTCTATCTACCTAAGAGGGACCCTAAACCCTAAACCCATAACCCTCAACCCTAAGGTTTAGGTTGCCAGGGTTAAGGGTTTAGGGTATGCAGTTGACTCTACGCTCTGAGACCCGAGCCCAAGCCTTGGAGGAAGTGCATATCCTGGACAAAAAGGGTGTGTAAATGAGTAGATACCTAAAGTAGATATGTAAATAAAAAGATAGATAAGCAAGCAAAGATAGATATATAGATAGGTGTGTATATATATATATATGCATGTATACATATACATGAATGTGATATGAATATATATATATAGATATACGTACAGATGTGTATGTATATACACATATGTAGATGTAATGTGTAGATATATACATTCCCTACACCCCATGCCTTCCAGGCCCCTTTATAACCTCTGGGCACAGTGTCGTGTCGTCCCCATACAATCTTCAGAATGCATTTCGTCAACTGGATGCTAAGTAAGAAGCTTAAGATTCTGTTTCTCAAGCTTCCTTGTTTACGGTCAGCATAGCCAAGTTGCAGACCCTAAGCCCTAAAGATCTCCTGGGACGGGAAAGGCATCCCGATCTGTGCCACTAAACCAGGGAAGCCGGAAGCCCCCTAACAGCCGTACACCCTGACCCCTAAACCTTAAGCCCTAGGCCCTCCAACTTAATTCCCCTTTCTGGATTGCTGTAAAGGAATTTAAGTTAGGTTACAACAACAACGCTCGGATGGACCGTAAAAGCGCCCCGATTCATCGGTGCGCAACGCTCGAGTACAGAATCCACTGCAAAAGGCAGTAGTTTTGCAAGCACGCACCTATGAGCCGTCAATACACGTCAGACAAAGAATGATTTTTACGCGTGCCTTTGCGAGAATATCGCGTTTTGCAGGGGATTCTCATCGGCAGGAATTTCAGATTTCAGGCTTGTCTTGATGAAGAATTGCATGCTGGGGGTTTTGTATTGTAGGAGGGGAAGAGAAGGGTTGAGAGGTCGCAGGGGTAGTTGGGTAAGTGGCAACTACGGAGGCTGCGGTTGAAGGCATCTGAGTAGTATTTTATTTGGGGATATTATGGTACCCAATAGAGAGTAAGATTATGTCCTCCTTTTGGGGTATAGTATTTTATAAAAGGGATGTAATCTTACTAGCTTCAACCACCAAAAAAACGCTACTCATCTGGGTTGTGGAGGATGTGAGCTTGTCTGGGGCCTCATGGCTGTGACTTGCAAGTCGGAAAACCCGTAAACGATAGCAACTAGGCCCCGAAATTCAAAAAAAGGCCAACATGCAAGTGCCAAGCGTCTGCAAGTATGTAATGGAAAGCACACCTTACGAACGTTATTATTGTTTTTGCATGGATGCTCTGGTTATCGTGTGTTCTGGGAACACGAATGTTATTGTGATTTGGGCATGGTTGCGCTGGTGACCGTATGCTCTGGGAACACGAACGCTAATACGGTTTGGGCATGCATGCTCTGGTTATCGTATGCTCTGGGAACACGAACGTGCTTATGGTTTGGGCATGGATGCTCTGGTTATAGTCAATACGCTCTGGGAACACGAACGTTCTTATGGTTTGGGCACGGGGATGCTGTAGTAAACGTATGCTCTCGAAACATGAACGTTCTTATCATTTGGTGGGCACGGATGCTCTGGTTATCGCATGGACCCGAACAATGAACAATGAAAACGCGATGCATGGCATACGCAGTATTTCGGGCCCTCGAAACATTTTGAATGCGTGGTTCGTGCCACGCAGGCCACATCCGGAGAGGTCAGCCAAGTATGCATTTTTTGCGTGTTTACGCTCCGGTGGAGCCCCAAGGAAACTATTGTTTATTTATTATATATACGTATACACCCATGTTCTGGTGCCTTTTTTAAGTTCCTTAACAGCAACCTAGTTTATCAGGATTGGCTTGGCTTTTGGATGAGACCTCCTTAGTCCGGTTTGCTGTTCAGGAACTGAAGTTTAGTTACATTAGTATGGGTATATAGTGAATAACAAGGTTTCCTTGTTACAGTAACTTAGAGACTTAGTTTAAGTTCCACAATAGCAACCCAGTAATCCTAAGCCCGAACCCCGAGTTCTCAACGGATCCTGGCCGCGCAGGAGGGCCAAGCACGACATCTGAAGATAGCAACGGCCATCGAGACCCTTGTCGTGCAGTCACAGACTTGGGGAACAGATTGAAGAGTAAAGGATATGTGTTGAGGTATAGTCTTGCAGGTTTGGGGCTTAGTTTTTGGGCATCGGGCTTTTGCGATTCGGTTCGGGGAAACTTTGGTTTGGGAGAAGGGACTACAAACTCGAGGTGGGTATTTTTAGACCTTTCAACAGTTCTGGGATCCACATGTGCTCAAATCAAGGGCCACTTCGGCTTCGAATTCTATCCGTATACTGCATTGCCGAGAGTGTGTGGAGACATGATGAATCCTGGCACAAAAGCTTGTATAATACACCCGTGAGGGCTTTGCCAAAATGAGGTTTTGGGAAGTCAAGGGAACCTTCGACTCTAAACCGCAGGCCCCCTAAAAAAGACCTATTCAGATGCAAACCCTAAAGCCCAAGCCTGCGCGAGGAAGACATCTCTGCAAACGCATTTCACACGCGGCTGGTGGATAGCTGCTCGAGCAAAATTTGTCGCGAGGCTTGCACTGAGGTTGATCTGGCTTCAGGATTTAGGGGGTTCTATATAGGGCATTGTAGGGGATTATAGGGTTATATGGGGTTGCATAAGGTTATATAAGGTTATATAGGGTCATGTAGGGTTATATAGGGTGTTGGGGTTTGTTGCCAGTATTACTCTTTTTACCAAAATTCCTAGTATTATAAGTAGTTATTACTATCATTATTGGGGGTTTAGGGTTGAGGGTTCTGCTTTAGGGTCTAGGGTTCAGGGTTTGGGGTTCAGCGATGCACGGTTCAGGTGGCAAGATTACAAGATAGAACGGCAATCCAGCACGGCGACGAAGATGATTTAGGATTTAGGGACTAGGGGTTATCACCGTTCAGAAGCCCTACACCCTAAACCTAGCCGTTTATATAGCTTGCTTGTTTCTCACCCAGTCTTGATGTTGCTCAGGCTCTGGGATTGTTGTTAGGGGTCAGTAGTAGTGTCTCAAAGAAGGGGCTGGCTTACAAAACCCCCAAGCCCCCCAAGCCTGTAACCTAAGGGTCCAAGTCTAAGGGCTTAATCCCTAAACCATAAACACCTAAACCCTAAGCCCTTAAGCCCTAAACCCTAAACGCCCACACCCTAAGCCTGGAAACAATTAACTCGAGACCCAACACAGTGAAGTTTAAAGAGCGGTGTCCACATCACTGGGAACAACGAGGGAGGGACTGTTTTTGAGAAGTCTTTAATAGAACACTCAGCAACAATCCCCGTGGTCTAACCCTCTCCCCTGCCAAATGCAAGATACCGTGGGTAGATGTAGAGGTTTTCTAGAATGCAGTGTCAAGTGTTGGCGGTCGCCAAAATAAGGATTATTGGGGTCTATATTAGGGAAGCACAATTGTTGGAAACTACCATATAGGCAGGTCATGAGCCTACGGTATGTTGTTCTTTATATGGTCGTGTCCCTGAATGGGGGGATCCCAATATAGACCCCAAAATATTATAGTCCTTATCATAAGAACTCCCAAAATGGGTACCCCTAATCTTGGGAAACTCCCATATCTGTTTTTAAACTACCCCTGAGCTCCCAAGCAAGCCCAAAAAGGCTGAACCCCAAAGCCTGATCCAAGGTTCGGGACACCTAGGAGCCCATGTGAGCTATAGCCTAAACTCCGTAAAGGGGGGTTATGTCGGGGATTATATAGGGGACTACTATAGGGCTTCTTAAGGGGCATACTAGGATTTTAGACTATAGCTCATGTCTGAATTTTAAAGGTTTAGGGTTCAGGGTTTAGGGATTAGTCAGGGTTTCGGGTTTAGGGTCTAGGGTTTGTTTAGGGTTTGGGGTTTAAGGTTTAGGGTTTCAATCCTAAACCCCTAGAACCCTTAACCTACCTGAATCCTAGGCGTTGGACTGTAAACCCGAGTCTGTAAACCGCCCTAAACCCTAAACCCTAAACCGCACAGCTCCAAGGCACAGAAGTCTTCCAGGTGAAATACGCCAGGATGGATGGATCGGCAACTTTGAAGGAGTTCAGGAACTTTCAATTTAGGGTTTAGGGTTTTGGGTTAAGGGTTAGGGGGTATGTCGGGGCTTAACGACTTGGAAGATGTGGTGGGGGGAGTCATACCATACAACAAGTACACAAGGTTGAACAAGGACATTACTCCTGATTGTGTGATGTTTCATGAAGTTTAAGGTTCAGGGGTCTCGCACTTAAGACCTTTACTTGTTGGTCTTCCAGCTAAACCCCACACTCTAAGCCCTAAACCGGACGGTTTATATAAATCAGGCCGAAAGGTATACAATACCAGAATTGTTAGAGGCGTGGCCTTCTTCTGGGTTTCAGCGAAACTCAGGGGGCAACGCTGAATTTTCTCTGAATTTTCTCAACCCCAAAACGCTAAACCCCAAACCCTAAACAAACCCTAGACCCTAAACCCTGACTAATCCCTAGACTCCTAACCTTAAACCCAAAACCCTAGACATTACGAACTCGTCCTTGAAGTTTGAGGGAAGCCTTCACGCCCAACCTGCAGGGAGGCCCCTGTGGAATTGAGGAGTCTAATGTAGACCCATAATTCATAGGGTTTAGGGTTTTTTGGTTTAGAGTCCCCTTCCATGAGGGGGTTTATCAATCAAGGGTCTGCATTACCCAGAACAGAGGCCGCCTTGCTTAGAAGGTCAGGGGCTCCCAGGGTTTCGGGTCTATAGGGCTTAGGGTTTAGGATCTAGGCCTTAGGGTCTAGGGTATTGGGTAAGCTTAAAAAAGACCCGTATGAGCCGTGCAATCATGCCAGTCATGCCCATTAAGCCTCCTCACGAAGTGCAAATGACCCCTAGACCCTATTAGACCCTAGCCCCTAAGCCCTAAACCTTAATTAAACCCTAACCCCTAAACTGTAAACCCTTGAAGAAGGAAGTCCTCAGATGTGTGGGGATGTCAAGGGGTCTACGGAGCTGCTTCTTTTGGATTTTATTTAGGGTTGAGGGTTTGAGATTTAGGGTTTAAAAAATTGGGTGTAGGATTTCTGGTTTAGGGTTTTGGGTTTCGCGTCGTGCTACGTACTTCATTCCCGCAGCAACTTCACGTCACGGAGTCTAGACTATAGTGTAGAAGCCTGAATGATTACCAGTACTTATCATCCCTTTCATTTCTTACAAAAAGCTATACTAGAACATATTCTCTGGACCTTTTTTGTCATTGTGCAGGTCCCTGCATACATTCCCTACACAAAAAGCACAAATAGTCAGTTTCTGTCCTATCTCATTGCCAAGTTTCTTTTCTTTTTGATTCCTGCAGCACTGGTATACGGGATAGTACCTTAGACCTGAAGCCCTAAACCGCAAACCCTATATGTACCCTTTACCTTAAACGAATACTGTCCTCACCTAAACCGTAAACCCTAAACCCTAAACCTCCAAACCCCTAAACCCCCAAACCCCTAAAACCCTAAACCTTAAGCCAAATTCAATTTTTATGCGCGTCCGAGGTCTGCCATCTACTCGGGCTGCGAGACTTCACCGATATTCGCTCGCTGTCAGGCTCGGCTTAAAATGGCAAACTTAGGGTTTAGGGGTTTAGGGGTTTAGGGGTTTTAGGGTTTAGGGGTTTAGGGATATAGGGTTTAGGGGTTTAGGGGTCGGTTAAGGGTTTAGGGCTTGATGGTTTAGCGACCAACGCCAATGGATCATGAAATGGAAGCGGGGCTGTAGGGATATGCAGGCTGTAGGGTTGAGGGTTTACTTGCTGGTTGTTCGTAGGGAATGGGAATGGAAACGAACACGGACACTGCTAAATTGTTCTTGGGGAGTATATGGGTGCTACCCAAGGGATCCATGCCTGCATCCTCATAAACAACCCCAAACCTAAAAACCCACATAGTAGCTTCCATCTTCTTTTACATGCCTCCACTACTTACGAACAACCAACACGTACATCCTAAGCCCTACATATCACACGTCACTAGAAGCCCCTAACTTCGATTTCATTATCCATTTGCTTTTTTTTTTCATGCCTTAAACCAAGAAATTTTCTTTTGACTTTCTATTGTATCCCTTGACCCTAAACCCTCAACCGCGTTTAGCAGCTTGCTGCCAGGCATGGTAATGGGGGCAGTTGGATGGTGAAGGGCTTACTATAAGGTTTTGTTTTGATAGCCACGCGGTTTCGGGTTTAGGGTTCCTATCATAATCATTTGGTAGTTTCCGGAAAGCTCCATATGACAGAAAACGCTTCCCTATACCTGGGACAGGAGAAGAAATTGTTCCCACAAGGTTTGAGGTATTGGGTTCAGGATTTTGAAGGGTTTAGGGTTTTGCGGAGTGTGTTCCCCTAAGCCCTAAGCCAACAACCCGAAACTCTAAAGCCTTAAACCCTAAACTCTAAAGCTCTAAACCCTAAACTCTATAGCTGTAAACCTAAACCCTACAAGTAGGCCTGAGGAGTGTCCTACTTAGAGGTTCAGGGAGACTTTCGTAGTAAGTAGGTTGGAAACCCCAATAGTCCATAGAATTGCCTGAATTCTCCCCAGCATTAACCCAGGCCTTGGGAGGATCTAGAAAGTAGAGCCCCCATCCTGGTACCCTATACTAGTATTGGGTTACTCCTACGAGCCCTTAAGGGGGATCAACTTTCTAGATCCGCCTAGGGGTCTGGGAAGTTGTTTCTTAAGTCCCCCTGACCCCCAAGCACACCTAAACGCATCCAAGTTTGTGTGTCTATAACGGGTTCCTTGGAGTTTGGCCTAAGCTCCAATTCCCGATCCCTGAACCCCAAATCATCAAACCCTAAATAGGGGTTTCCCAAAATTAGGGGTACCTTTCTGGGGGTCCCCATAATAAGGATTATAGTATTTTGGGGTCTATATTGGGGTCCCCTTATTTAGGGAAACTACCAAATGCAGACCCGAGACCCTAAACCCTAAAGCTTAAACCTTAAACTTTGCGGAATTTGGGTGCAGGCGGAAGTGCGCTGGACTCACAGAAGGAGGATAAGGCGCGGAACAGCGAATCTGTGGGACGAAGCTTCAAGGTTTGGGTTTAGGGCTGCAGGATGTTTAGGATTCATGGGCTTGGAGTTAAGGTTTCAGGGTCTGAGGGTTTTAGGTTTTAGAGGTTAAGGGTTAAAAGTTGTAGAAACTAGGTAAGGCTTGGATATTGTAGGAAGCTACAATTAACGAGGCGTAAGCTACTGCGGCAGGACAAAAGTTCGCCACACGGGGTCAAGTTAGCATGTCTAGGGCTGTGGCAACCCGTCTCCCCCCTAGACGCCACACGGGGTCAAGTTAGCATGTCTGAACCCGGGCAACCCCTCTCCCCCCTACACTCCCAGCACAGGCTCTCCGCCGGGAACTTTATAATAGTCTAAGTTTATTCCCGGAAATTAACTACTCCACCACGCCACGTAAAATGACACTTGTGCCTTCTCCGCTTCTCTTCCGTAGATGTAGACCACCAGGAAGATCCCGCGTGTGTCGAAATTTTTGTCCCGGGGATGTAAGACCCTAAACCCTAAACCTAGGATAAATATAGTTGTCAATCAGATCCAGACCTGAGGCAATCATGATCCAGCAGTACATATAAAAATAGGGTCTCTTAAGGGTTGAGGGTAAAAGTATCACGCAAACTCAAAACCCTACACCCTAAATCCTACCCGGAAGCCCAACAGACTTCACACCCTACACCCTAAGATATGCTTGATGGTTCCTAAGTAGTTACACGCTAGGTTCAGGAAAGCCCAAATAAGGTTATACGAATTTTTGGGTAAAAGCCTAGCATACAATTCCCAATATATGTGTGTATATATATATATATATTTGCACGTATATAGAAATATATACATAACTGCGTAATTTTGACACATCTGTATTTATCTCTCTTCTTTATAAAAAGCTTCATTGCAAGGCCCCCAGAATCCCCTGAAGCCCTCCCACCCGACTATTGACAAGTCAGCATGATCTTTTGAACACAGAATATCATAACTCCCGAGCGAAGTACAAAGTACTTGCAGTCATGCAGCATCAACGGTAGCAATTCTACTCTTTTGACTCGTGTGGACCGATAGGATTATATCGGGAATATTCAGCACTGTTCGTAGGGGCAGCTGCGCTTTCATTTGTCGTAAACTCTCGCCCCCAAACCCTAAACCGCAACCCCTGAATACGAACCTGGGAGCTGTCAATACGTATTCTTGCAATTCCAGCTTTACCTGTGGGCCTTCCCTGGGTCAAGGGTTAATTTGCTAGGGACTGATTTTTTCAAAGCTACTTCGAGGGTCAGGGGGACCTAGTGAGTAGGTTAATCGGCAGTTGGTGTTATTACCCCTTAGCCTCAACCCCAAGCCCTAAACCCTGAAACCCTACAACCTAAACCCTAAACCGCTATTGTCAAGGAATTCGTCCAGAAAAAGAGTGCGGACATGTCATTCGCTATGTGGCCTCCGCGAGGAAGACCAATCTGCGCCACTTCAAGCTCCGAGAAGCAGTGCCAAGCACATCAGGGTTGGCGTTGTGATCCATCCAGAAGGTCGGCCTCCTGCGACAAACAAGAAATTGTTGAAGATCTTCTTGGCGGTCGTGTGGTTACTGCCGACCAGTCGAGTCCGCCGTCCCTGCCAAACTACCATACTATGTTCGCACAGGCAGCACCTCCATTGACCACTCCGCAGTTTCAAATCATCGTTGGCATTATTGAAACCAAGGCCTCCCTCTACGCCATGACCCTCAACAACACCAAAACAGAGCTGCTGAATCACCCAGATCATCCCCCGGCCCCGCTGTACTTCATGGATGGTTCTGGGGTTCCGGTGGTAGTGGTAGATCAGGTAAAATCCCTAGGTTCGCACGTATCTTAGTTGAAACCCTTCGAAACAGCCTTTTCCACAGGGCCTCGATAGCGGAGACTTCATGCAAGAAGCTTAAGTTGGTTTAGCATAATAGTTCCTTCGGCAAAAAAGCCAATATTCGTATCTTCCAGCCTACATTCAGATCAACGCTCATTTACGGCCTTGATGCATTCCCACTGATCACTCCGCAGCTTAAACAAATTGATGCGTATTGTCAGTCATAAGTATCAAAGCATCCCATTATTCCTGGGTCCCCAACCACTCAGTCTGGAGGCAGGCAGGCTACCCCCAAACTCCGGTCAACCCAACTCAGCAACCTACAACGTAGTATGATCAGCAAAGTTTTTTTCGCTCCATGGGCTGATCCCTTGCATAATATAATCTTCTGCAGCGCTCATAAGGACATAATATTAGCACAGGGCCGTAGAAGGGGCATGCAATTTCTTTACTGGATTGAAGTAATCTCGAAAAAGTTCTATTCACATATGTGGCATGACCACCCATTTCAGGAAGCCCACCCTGATTACTTCGGACACCAGTTTAAGTTCGTGGAGCTAGCCCGAACGTTGCGGACGGAAAAAGAGCAGGCGTTAAAGCGCGCAAGCACGGAGCGCGCATGACCCCAGCAAAAACCGCTATTGTGTGGGCTTTTAGGGGGCATCGGTATGTTTTCTTCATTTTTGGATTTTCAAACTACACACCCGGAACCTCAGCCCAAAGTCACACGCCCAGAGCTTAAATCCTAAACCCCAACCTTAAACCCCAACCCCCTATAAACCCAAATCCCTTGAAACCCTATCCTCTATAAGCCCTAAACCCTAAAGCTGAAATAACCCTAAACCTATAGACGCCTTAAACTGCTCCCTTTCGGTTCGGAGGACATGGACGCATCCCACCAGAGCCTTGTGCCAGTGGCTGCACTTGTGAGCCTTCAACCTGACGTTCAGGGTTCGCGGTTTTGGGGTTTAGGGTTTTGGGGTTTAGGGCTTAAGGTTCTAGGGTTTAGGGTTTTGAGTTGGGGGGTTTAGGGTTTGGGGTTTAGGGTTGGGGGTTTTAGAGTCTATGGTTTTGGATGTGGGGGTTTTGGTGTAGGGTTAAGGGTTAAGCCTTCAATCCTAAATCCTAAGACCACAACCCCTAAGCCTCAGCCCAAAAATCCAAAAGATGCAAGGCAGACGCTAGCCTGAGAAAGCGCTCAGAAGTTAAAGAAATTAGCCCGAAACCCTCAAACAACAACCGCCCAAACTTAGACTTTAAACCCTAAATCCTGCAACTCTAAAACCCTGGGGTCTAGGGTTCAAGGACACACCACACCTTCCTAAGATTGCAAGCTATCCCTATATAGTTTTGACTAAGGATAATGTTAAGTGCTCTATATATTCAGGTTATAATGATTGTCCCGCTGTTGCGGAGTGGGGACAGGCCCGGCAAACGACTTCAAACCCTGTACCTAGGGACCTGCCCCCACTCTGCAACTGCTGAGAAATATCTGGAATACAATCATATGAAACCCTCAGTATGACCGCCTACATATGGGGTTTATGGTTTATGGATTAGGGATTAGGGTCAGGGGGACGTCCGAAAATATATTTAACGCCCTTCCTTGCCATTAACTTTTTTACTAAACCTCCTGGACTCTCTGTGTAAGGCGGGACGGCGAGTGGGTCAATGCATGCGTTTTGTTGGTGCTTTAGGACCGAGTTGACCCCTGCCCTAAACCCTAAACGGGGTATTTGCAAGGGAGGTTCTCAAGATCAAGAAAGCCAGCAAGCCTTCTGCAGAGTCAGAAGCCCTACACATGAGCATTAAAACCTAAACCCCGAACCCTCAACCCTAAACTTCTTGGTACCGAGCTGATACAATCCCTGCATACTGATTTCGAACATTCCCCCACCCCTCCAATTATGAATACTGTCCATAGGACATAGGAGACTCTATACAAGCGGGGGGGGGGGACACATGTAATATGTGGGGTGGGGTGAGGGGTTGTCTGATGTTAGCTTGAAGTGATGAGTAACGCATTTCGGGTTTAGGGCGTAGGGTTTGGGATTTCGTTTGAACATGCTCCTCAAGGCTAAGCCACTAAACTCTTGATGAGTCTCTTCATCGCAAGTTGACTCACATCATTTTTCTTATTCTCACTAGTACAATATTATTGCTATTGTGAGTATTACTATTACTAATGTTGATATTAGCGATCCTGCATGACCTTAGTATACCAAATTCCCAGATTTCCGAGGTATTAGGTACTTAGGGTCATGCAGGACTTTCAGTATCACCTCTACAGACTCCTGCGTAATCCCATTTTTCTTTTCCATTTGATTCTCCATCATTGGGATAATATCCTTTAACCTTAAACCCTATAAGCCCAGGACGCTATACATGCCCTATGACCCTTTGCAAGTATCCACCGTATTACTAGTTCGAATGCGATGTCACTCAGGTGTTGAGTCCGCGCAGCTCGACAGTGGTAAGCGTGCCTTGCCGTCACTCATAAAGGTCTACGTGGAGGGTCAGGGACTGGAGGACTGCGGTTGGGGTTTAGGGTTAAAGGATTCGGGTTTAGGGTTTGGTGTCTCAGAACCCTTATCGATGATCAGCCATGTAAGGACCCCGGTAATCCGCATTTACTTCCCCTGAAACTGCAAGCATGCTTTCAGGTTTAGGATTTCGGACAGAGGTGTCATTGATTCTTCAGACCCCCAAACCCCTAAACTGTGGGGGCTCTAACACGGTCTAGAAGTGTCCATGTTTTGGCAAATTTCATCCCAGAAAATCGAAGAAAAATACATTATAGTCGTTTCCATTTTCTTTTCCATGATCCCTACATAAACCCAATATGTACCCCATGATGATATAGCAGTTTTCCATTTTTTTATTGCCATTTCAGGACTCCAGCTGCAGGAGGGGCTGGATGTCAGGGAGACATTTTCCAACCACAGGTTTGCTGCTAAGGAACTTTGATTCCAGTTACTGTAGTACGGGTACATAGGGTTTACGGTTGAGGGTTACTACAATAGGGACACCCTATTCTTCACGATCAACCAATATTATGGGCAACTGAATTTAAGTTCCTTAGCCTTGTTACATGATGGCAAGATCCATCATCCTTTTACTCGAAGAGGAGGCGGCGCTTCCCTTGCACCGTGACGCATGAGGAGTTGGCATTAGTAGGCAAGGGTAGAGATAGTGTGGCGCCACTCCGGGCCTGGCCAGTCTAGGGAGAGTGCTAGTGCTAGCTCTCAGCGGCTGCTGCTGATCATGATGATGATGATGGTGATGATGCAGTTGTTGGTGCTCATGACACACAAGGGTATCCTTTACGATGGGGGTAGCTTCAACAGTGTTTGGTAAAACCGAGGAGTTTGCCATGCCGATGCCAGATGACGACCTCAACGTCGCCTTGATCCCATTATATTTATGGTTTTGCAAGGTGGCCTCTTTTTTGTGAAGTAGAAGGTGCAGGGTTCAGGATTTAGGATTTAGGATTTAAATTTAGGATTTAGGGTGCTTGGGTTCAGGAGACGTTCAAAATCAGGAGCACTTCTCTGAGGAATTTTCAGGTGGGGTTTGCCCCCATATAAGCTTTTCCTGGAAATGCGATCTCCATTCGGACAACTTGACTTGGAGAATTTCGGGTAGCCATATCTCAGTTTAACGTATCAATTAAACCCTAGACCCTAAACCCTAAACCCTAAACCCCTAAACCCTAAACCCCTAAACCCTAAACCCCTAAACCCTAAACCCCTAAACCCTAAACCCTAAACCCTAAACCCCCAGATCAGCGCCCTGCATGGCCTTTAGGTACTTTCTATTCTTTCCACATCAGCCTTGTATAAGCCGCATGCATGGGAACCCACCTGGTTTAGGGTTTAGGGTTTAGGGTTTAGGGTAACTAGTTTCCACCTCAGACTTTCCTAAACCCAAGAGGAGGCGCAGGCATTGTGTAACTTGAACTTAGGCCTTCTACAGGGAGGATCTTAATGTGCGTGTATTTGTGTATATATGAGCTATAGTCTAAATTTCTGCGAGGGGGTTAAGTAGGGGAGCATTGTAGGGGTTTCTAAGGGGGATGCCAGGTGTTAAGACTATAGCTCATATATATATATATATGTACTGTAAGCCCTCCCACTGGTTGCACTTCGCATCCTTCAGATAAGTCGTCTCCTGTCTCTTGGAATTCAGGACCCTCGGGGCTTTAGTTCCCCAAAACTCCTGAAGACTTGCCAAAGCTAGTTTTGTGGCAATGCAGTGGCTTTGCACTCCCAGGTTCCGAAAAATTGCAAATTAATTGTACTGCCCCGATCCCAGTAGAAAAATGCAAAGACGCTAGGCTGCCCCATCGTTGATTTAGAAACGAAGCCACCTGTTTTGGGGTCTTATGCCTCCAAACTCCCCAATAAACCCTAAACCGTTTTTGCTTTGTGACATATTGGCTTTATTGCAACATTACTTTTTCCCTCCCAGACCGCTTCCCGAAAATTTGCGCCAATACCTTAAACATTAAATCTTAAATCCTAAACCGTCGGTGTTGCAGAAAACCTTGGGTTGTGCCCAACGTACCGAAATAAAGGTTTCCTAAATTTAGGTCTACTTTTTTAGGAGTCCCCAGAATAAGGACCACAGTATTTGGGGCTCTATATTGGGGTCCCCTTATTTGGGGAAACTACCAAAATATGCCCAGTCCAACTTTTTTTGCCTTGTTGTCTTTGGGGCTCTATTGCGGCAGTACAGCGTTCTTGCTCTCCAGATCACCCAAGATTCGGGCTTAGTGTTTAGGGTTTTGGGTTCAGGGCTTTGTATTCAGGTTTAGAGCCTAGGGCAAACAAAGGTTGGACAACCCTAATAGGACGAGAAAACCCAATGTTTTGGAGGTCTTTCAGCCTTGGAGGTCCGCCGGTTTAGGGGTTCAGGATTTAGGGTTTAGGGGTTTAGGGTTTCAGGCTTTAGGGGCGCCTAAACGTTAAACCTTAAACCCAAAAATGTTGGGGTTTTAGGGGTTTAGAGTTTTAGGGGTTTATGGGAGGCGCATTTGCACAAGCACAGTGGGCAACAG
>CAJNIZ010003906.1:0-22594 GCA_905231905.1 Symbiodinium pilosum
TGGGGCCCGGGCCGGGGCTTGGCGCACACCAGCTCGTGGTGGGAGGCAGGTGAAGGGGTGGGCGACGGCTGAAACGGCTGCCGCGGAGGTGGGGGCCTGGAGGGAAGCGGGCGCGGGGTATGCGTTTCTAGGCTGTAAGGGAGAAAAGAAAAGGGTTTTCACCCTTTCCGTTACTGAAACCATCCAACACGGCCCCCAAGGTCGGCGGACTGCAAGCAAATCTCAAACCTTAAACCCTATACCCTAAACCCTAAACCCTAAACCCGAAACCTTCTACCCTAAACCCCAAGCCCCAAACCCACCGCATAATGGCCAGCACAATAATTGGTGGTTGTTCAAATGCTTGTCCCCAAAAAGGCCATAATGTAGGTTCCCTGTTTGGTAAGGATCCCTTTTTAAGGAAGTGTATTCCTGATGTTCCCTTCTTTGCAAGGACCTTTAGAAGAACCCCCAATTGCCAGGCGCAGCACCTGAGATGGCCGCCGGGTTGCTACCCGTCGAGGCGCCGCAGGCAGCCACTGGGTTCAGGGGTCCATATCCCCTTAAAGTGGATTTATAAGGGTTTATATAGGGTAATATAGGGTTTCCCAATAATTCCCTTTAAAGGGGGTTTATAGGGGTTTATATGGAAGGAAGCTTTTGCACTTTGAGATGCAGGGCTTCGAGGGCTGCAAGCTAGCGGATGAGAGCTCCAGCTTCTAGCTGCCACGGTTCCCAGTTATGAGGGATAAACAAGGGCTTTTGTAGGGTTTAGGTGGTCAGGGGTGTTGGGTAAGCCCCTTTTCCTTCTGAAGGTCATAATTTTTGTTAAAAGGGCTGCATTCAACAAGGGGGAGCTTTTTAGATGAAGGTTTGAGGGGGATCCTCGTGGTGTCCCTCACGCTTTCTGCGCGATGGCCTGGATGTGAAGAGCTTAGGGTTTAGGTTTAAAGTTTAGCTTGCTGGAGGTGTGATAGTTTACATACGGATCCTAATATATTTGAATCCTTGGTATGGGGATCCCAAACTGGTAATCAGAATTTTGGAAACCCATGTCTTTCTGTCTTCTGGGCTGTAGATGGAGTTATTCATTAGGTCCTACATACCTGGTGTTCCTGAGGAATTCGAATCCTGGCACCGACACCTCCCTCTACACTCTTCCTTAACCCCAAACCCTGAGCCTTGAGCCCGGCACGCTCCCACGCGATGCTCCGGCTCTCCTGCTTCACATACCGGGGTTCAGGAGGGAACTTGGGAAAATATTACATAGGGCTTATACAGGGATTATATTCCCTTATTCCCAACTAAGAACCAGTCAGTTAATGATTTGAGGAGGCCCCGTCACTTCCCGTAGGATTTCGGGGGCCGTTGCATAGGACAGGATGAGGGTGGATGAAACTACTTGGAGTGCCAGGGATCTAGGGTTTAGGGTTTAGGCTATATAATCCCCACATAACCCTATAAAGGTAAGTGAATGCATAATCTCTATAAGCCAAGGGGGTGGCTCCCAGAATTGGGGTCCCATTTTGGCACCTATAACCCTTAGATTTCAGGTGCCGTACTGTAGTAGAACTTGTAATTGCTAGGGGCCCTTATTGTGAGTAAAACTCATATAGTAACCGCAGTTATCCCCAAGATTAACCCAGTAACCCGGCCCCCCTGACCAATGCACCCTAGACTGTAAATAGTTTTTGAAAGTGGTTTTCAGGTGGGTAGTCAGCAGGTGGGTATCCTTACGTAGTCTACACTCCTTAAAGGGTGTTATATGGGGGGGTTATATAGGGGAGTATTACAGGGCTTATTAAGGGGGGTACTAGGAGTTTAAACTATGGCTCACATATCACTTGTATAAGTACAGGGACACTAGGTCTATGTAAGGCTTCTATTGGGAAACTATCCACCTCTAACTTCCGTAGAACTACAGGGTTTAGGGTTTAGGGTGTAGTTTCCATTCTCTTTTCCATTCTTAGTAAGACCTCCTGAACCTCCCCGATCTCGTGCGCCAGGAGTGGCTGCAACTCATCGCTTTTTTCTTTGGGCGTCTAAACACGATGTCATAGGTCAGACTCATACGTTCTATGGTTTCAGGTTCAGGGGTTTGGGGGTTTAAGGTTTAGGAGTTTAGGGGTTTTGGGTTTAGCCCCGACTCCGCAGCCTGAATCGCGCCGAAAGCCCTAAAGAACCCACTTGAATCCCAAGAAAAAACCAGGAGCTTAAACATTCCAGCTTCCACTTCAGTATACATTATCTTTGTCATTTGATTCTCCAATACTCCAACGAAGTGATGATAATATTGATGATGGTAATAGTAGGATTAAAGCAATAATAGCAATTGTAATACTCTTCGCAGTAAGAAGAATAAGTTGCAACAAGCAGGAGACGCCCATAGCTGCCAATGGGCTTCTTTCAGCGGGTCTGCATTCCTGCGCGCGGGCGCCAAGGGGCAGTTCAGGGTTTATGCATTCTAGCATGTACTTCGGTACCAGGACAGCAGTCCTACTAGAATCCTTCCGGGGATTCGCGCATTAAAGAGGTACCCTAAACCCTAATCCCTGATCCCTAAACCGGTTTACAGCATCCCGTGCCGAGTCGTGTCCCCGCAGCCGCTGCAAACTGTCCGGCAACCTTCAGTCCTGGAGATCTGCGCTTTTGACTTTGGAATACGGTTTAAGGGTTAGGGGTTCAGGGGTTTGGGGCTTAGGGGTTAGGACTTACGGTACCAAGCTTGAAAGCCTTGCAAAGCCTTTGCCACAACGGGCTTGATCTGAATAGACTGGAGTTCGGAGGCGAGAAGATCTGCAACTAGTATGGTGGCATCATGATAGTACTCGCTAAGTCTCTACAAGTCAAGCTTTTGGTAGTTCATGTGACCTACACACCCACGATGTACGGTTGGTGATCCCATTTTCTATCCTTTCCAAACAAGACTTGAATGTGTTCCCCAGGCACAACTCCCTAATTCCTAGACCCTAAAACCCCAAACCCTGCCCCCTAAACCCCCTCAACCCTAAACCCTAAACCCTTACCTTCCCCCAAGCCCCGCATTGCAAAGTAGTATAGCCCTAGACATGACAAGCTGGCAAGTCCCACCAGCCTCCAAACCATGTTTGCTTGGAAGGGCGTGGGGGGACTTGGTACCTGTGTTAGGGTTTAGGGTTTAGGGGTTTAGGGTTTACGGTTTAGGGTGATCGCCAGGGTTTTTCTTCTGGGCTTACAGGGCGTATAGGTAACTTGCTTAGTCCCCTTGACCCTCGGAATATTGCATGTTGCTTAAAAAAGAACACTTGCCCAGGTGGTTCTGTTGACAATGTTAGCCTTGCCAAGGGACCCTTAACAGTGGACATAGGGGTCCCTCTTGTAGTTTAGTATAGTTCCATATACAGTCCCCAACAAGTACTGCATGTCCATTAAATGATGTAGGATAGCTTCCATAAACCCTAAGCCCTAAACCCTAAACCCCCATTAAATTGTGTAGGACATATTGATTGTAGCAGCTGAGGTAGGTCTATTGACGGCGCCAAGGAGTGGTCCAGGGCCGGGAACTTATCGTCGTGGGAATTTCTCTTTAAGGATCCAAGTACCCAATAATTTGGCACTTGGGGATTTTGGTGATGGCAATTGTTGTACAAGGCTTTGGGCCCTAAACCCCCGCCCCGAAATCCTAATCCCAAAGCCCTAAACCTTAAACCCCAAACCTTAAACCCTAAACCTTGAACCTTAAACCTGAAACCCTAAACCTTAAACCCTAAACCTAACACCCTAAACCAATTATTGGGTACTCGGACCCTTAAGGTTGGTTTTGGGGGACGTTGCTTCATGGTTTAGGACGTGTGGTTTGGAATCTTTGGAAGGACTTGGAGCAGTTCGTTCTAGGACTTTATTGGTGGTTAGTAAGGAAGAAGGGAATATAATCCCCATAATTGCTATATAATCTAGGTACCCCAGGAGTCCCCTTCTAGCCTTCTTAATTTTGGAGTCGGCTACTTAAAGCTGAGCATCATCAGGAAAAAGGGTACCCCTACTGTCAAGGGGTTACTGTGGAACCTGGGTTAGCTGCTTCTACACCGTATCGCCATGTTTATTTCAGGCTTTGGCGTTGGCATAAATATGCTTGTATGAATTCTGGAGCCCCAACGCCTCAGCCGTTGGACCCCAACTTGGTCAAACCCTTAGCCCAGGGCCCAAGTAGAAGTAGGGTTTGCGGTTTGAAAGGAGACCCAAAATAAGAAGGAAAAGAGTACTACTGGGGCACCTAGTATCAAATATGTCTGAAGTCGGAGGCGTACATTTACCCTCGCCAGAAAACGGTTGAGTTCCAACGGTGGGGCGGGGGGCTCTGCTTACATTCTGAGGAAGGGCGACTTTCTTGCTGTTTGTCAGGCATACTCTGAAATCGTATCGTCACATGAGCCATTGTCTAAACTCCTAGTATCCCCCTTAATAAGCCCTATAGTAGTTCCCTGTATAATCCCCTAATTATATAACCCCCTTTAAGGAGTTTAGACTATTGCTCACATGCCTTCGACTTCTCCTCTTTTTTGGATCCCTCGCAATGAAACCTAGGGTAAGGCTATCGAAGTAGACGGTTAAGATCGAAGTCGCAAGTATGGCCAGGTCATTACTTCGAGGGTGAAGGGGGCTTAGCTGGTATATGCATTAGCCCTACAATCCCCTATAAGACGTTACAAAGTCCCCCTGAGCCTGTAAGTAGTTGCTGACCCCGACCACATGCTCAAGAACCTCAACCCTAAACCCTATAAGGCCTAAATCCCAAGCCCTAAGCCCTAAATCCTAAACCCAAATCCTAAGACTCTAAACCCTAAATCCGAAACCCTAAGCACCCTAAATTCTAAACCCCAAGCCTTATACCCTAAATCCTAAACCCTAAACTGAGGTTGGCCGTGACGCTAGGGCCACAGCCCGCCCTGGACGCCACTCACCGCGTGCTTGGGCCTGGTGCCCCCAGATTCGGGGAGCGGAGGGATGATTATTAGGGTTTAGGGATTAGGGTTTAGGGTTTCAGGGTTCAGGGTTTAGGGTTTAGGGTTTAGATTTAGGGTTTAGGGTTTAGGGTTTATAGGGTTTAGGGTTCAGGGAAAAGCGTTTAGAGTTCAGGGAAACGGGTTTAGGGTTCAGGGAAAAGGGTTTACGGATTAGGGTTTCAGGGTTCAGGGTTTAGGGTTTACGGATTAGGGTTTAGGCTTCAGGGTTTAGGGGGTTTCCCCTTCAAAGGCCATATGGGGGGGTTATACAGGAATTATATTCGGAATATATAGGGTTTACAGGCAGTTATTCAGGCATTTATAGGGCTCAGGGTTTCCCAGCATTAGGAGTACTGTTTTGTGGGTTCCTATAGTAGGTATAATCATAATATATTGGGGTCAACCTATGTTGGGAAACTACCATGTATGAAATCTTGCACCATGTTATGTTCCCAAACCCCCCCCCGTTTGCCGCCATTTGGGGGCCGGGGGGTGCAGCATCTGTACTGGTAGGTTTGTGATGTACTGCGACGCCTAAGCGATGAATAGCCAGCATGAGGTACATCATCCAGGAAGCAGTGTTTTCGAGTTAGCTTGTAAGCTGAGACTGCTACTCATGCAAAAGAGGGAACCATGAGGCCCAGAGCTTTTGTAGTTGTAACAGCAGAAAGCATACTCAGACTCTGCCTGGCGGCGACCTGCTGGTTAGAGCATGAGGTTAAGGGTTTGTACACTCCCCACTGACATGGAAGCCCATATAGTCCCCTTTTTGAAGGACTGTAGTCTTTATAGGGCCCTTTGTGGGTTTCCATGTTAGTTTCCGGGAGTGTAGGTGTTTGTTGGAAGCACTGGCACAATGCAGAAAACTTGTTTGTCAATCGGCAAGCGGTCCAGCAATACTCCAAACCTTACAACACAAAGCGCCAGATGATTTTCTTCAAGCCATGCACCCTAAACCTTCAGGTAAACCCTAAACCCCATAGCAGTTTCCATGTTCTTTTCCATTATCCCTATATAATCCCCTAAACCCTTTTTGTTATCATTACAGGCAATGATCCAGGGAATTCGGGTAAGCCCATGGATGTGAAGGCGCGGAAGCTTAACAACTTCCAAACAAGAATCCCACATGGTTAACATAGAGGTGGTACATCTTGGACCTTAATCCAAAATCAAAACGCAACACCAAGACGCATACGCTACTCCCAAATCCTAGGCCATAGACCTTAAATCCTAAGCCCTAAACCCTACATTCTAAACTCTAAATCCAAAGCCCTAAAGCCTAAATCCTAAGCCCTAAATCCTACATTCTAAACCTAAATCCAAAGCCCTAAAGCCTAAATCCTAAGCCCTAAATCCTACATTCTAAACCTAAATCCTAAGCCCTAAATCCTAAATCCTAAGCCCTAAATCCTGCATTCTAAACCCTAAATCCTAAGCCCTAAACCCTAAACCCCCCAAGGCCCATCCTAGTCGGACGCCGATGCTTTCGGCGGATTGAAGCGGTGGCGCCGCTGTCGTTGGAGGCAGGAGCTGACAAATCAATGCTGAGGGTGTAGAATTCAGGGTTTAGGGCTTTAGAATGTAGAATTCAGGGTTTAGGGTTTTAGGGTGTAGGTTCAGGGTTCAGGGTTGAGGTTAGAAGGGTTAAGGGCCCAGACGAAGGGCCCATGGCTTCAACTGTAGACCTAAGTCTGAGACTGTAGTCCCTGGGTCATCGGTGGGAGTTTGGGCTTTACGCATGTGTTTCGTGGAGAAAGGCTAGTGCTTGGTCTAGGATTGGGACTTCGATGTCTGCTTCGTGGCACGCAAAAGACATTTGAGGTACATAAGCTCTGCAAATCCCAATTCTGTAGCTTTTAGTCTCTAACCCCTAAACTCCAAACCCTAAACGGCCCGAAGCCCTAAACCCTAAGCTCTGGACCCTAAGCCCCAAGCCTGAAGCCCTAACCGCTCACGTTCTCAGCAAGCATTGAGCACCAATGTCGACCCCAATACATAATGCTCCTCATTTTAGGGACCCCCAAGAGGAACCACTTAATTTTAGGAAACCCCAATTTCAAGATGGACAGAACCACGCAACAACCATCGCTGTTCTTAGGGTGCCCATTGACAAAACGTTGTTTCTGTTCTTCAGGGGCCACTTGAGCCCTAAACGCTGACCCCTAAACCCAGGGTTTAGGGTTTAGAGTTTGGGTTCAGGGTTTAGGGTTTTGCGTTTGGGTTTAGGGTTTAGGGTTTAGGGTTTGGGTTTAGGGTTTAGGGTAAGCTTAAACCCTAAACCCTAGCCACTCGCCCCTGGTCATTTCATCATGGCGACCCTGCTCTGAGATTCGGGGGTCGTGAGCTTGGAAACTAGGAACTGGACACCTTTGGGACATTGAGATGAGGGTTTAGGATTTATAGTCCCCCTTAAGTAGATAGAATATGGCTTTGGGTATACTATAATAAGATCCCCATACACCCCATATCCTATCTACTTAAGGGGAGACTACAGGGTGAAGGATGTAGGGTTGAGGGTTTAGGACATTCTCCTGGCTTTCGTGTATTCAGAAGACTGCTCGTCTTGTTCCCGTGGATCCCTAGAGCCCTTCAAACCCTTAGCTCTCACCCTTGAAGCCCTTGAGGGCTAAGGGTTTGGGGCTACGCCCTCTGCCGTAATCTCTGAAACTCTAAACCCTGAATGCGCAGCCCTTAAATCCCTGAACCCTAAACCCGTAAGCCCCCTCTGACCATGATAATCCCCTCCACTCCCCCTAATATTAAACATATTAAACACCCCCACCCCCCCTGATAGATACTCCCAATATATACTGTAAAATACAACCTCAGAACTGGAATCCCTTACAATCCTCAGAAGGCGCGGAAAATACAGCAGAAAGCACCCAAACACCCGATTCTATTTATGTAGGCTCCTACGCGCACTGACCATATACACCCCGTAGAACCCAAGTTTCCCGTATTCATTGTCAATTCGATTCTGCGTCCTCATTAATTCACCATGCGGGCTTCTATGTTCCCTGGCTTGTAAACCCATTCCCTAGTAACTTTCCAAGTGATTTTACAGGCCATCCCGCGAGTGCCGGTTTTCTTGCAGTTGCCGAAGATGGAGGCCGATGCAGAGTATGTTTGCCTGGGAGAGAGTAACGGGGGCTGTAGGAATATGAATATGCATATGTATATATGTACATAGATATATATATATAGACATATGTATATACAGATATAGATTCACAGACAGATAGATATACGGCTTTCGGTTGGGACCCCTGGGGATGTTTAAGGATTACACTGGTCTTTTCGGGGATTTTGTAGCGATCATTTTGAGAACCCTCTCCCCAATGTGAGGGTTGGACTGGACACTGCAGGGAACATCAAGATGTCTGCTGGTCTATATAGTACGGATATGTTGAGCCAGGAGTATTTAGAAGTGTGGGGGCGGGGATCGGGTTTACGGATATGAGGCGGGATCCCAATACAGATCCCAAAATACGTTTGCCCTTTTTCTCGGCAATTTCAAGAAGGTACCCTTAATTTCGGGAAACCCACATTCTTGCATGTAGCATGCGCGGGTTCAAATATCTATTGGTCTTAATCCAAAAGTAAACCTTGAACCCTAAACCCTGAGCTAATAAATAAATTGCAATAAGCCGCAAGCCCTACATTAGCTATTATCAATATCAGCCTGACTAAGGAACTGTTAACAGAGGACAAAGGGGTCCCTCTTGTAGTTCGTATAGTCTCTAGCAGGGGCCCATGTCCAGTATTTGTCTAAGTAAGAGTGTGACTGTAGCTGACATAGACCTGACCCTATACCCTAAACCCTAATGTAGACCCCTGATTAATAACCCCCTCCGTTTAAGGGCCTTAGTATCAGGATCCCTATTATAATCCCTATTAATAGGGAGGGGTTTACTGGTCATGGGTCTGGGTTAAACCATATAGACCCTAAAACCCCAAACCCTAAATGCTAAATCCCTAAACCCTATAGACCTGAGCCCAGGAGGAGATTCCTGGGGCGCCCCCTCCTCCTGTTCGCATCGGACTCATCCTTTGGTTTAGGGATCGGTGTTTAAGGTTTAGGGTTTAGGGTGTAGGGTTTAGGGTTGGGGCTCAGTCAGGGAGTTTCCCTTTGTACCCTTAGGGTTTGTACCCTTGGGTTTGGGTCCCTAAACCATGGAAGATGACGTTAAAGGTATAAACTTAAAGTCTTTGACTCAGAGTAGCGTAGGGGCTCAGCGTTTGGAGCTTTCGTGTGCCATTCGGGAATAGCGTGGGGCTGAAGCTTCTGCTTTACAGAGTAGGTTGGCAAATATTTGTTTAATTCTATTTCCAATCCCTATATAATCCGTACAAAGCCATAAACATTCAACTTGTGTAGGGCTCCAAGCCTACCCTGTGGGTTTAGTGTTTAGGGTTTAGGGGCTTAGGGTTTAGGGTTTAGGGGTTTAGGGTGTAGACTTCAGCAGATTGTTCTGCTAGTCTGTTGGGCGGCACGCCCTTGAACCTGGTATCCGAACCCAAGACGGCAGCGTGGCCATGAGCAGGTTTTGCGTTGCGCTTTAATCCCTAAACCCTGAACCCCAAAAACCGTAGACCCCAAACCCTTAACCCTTCAACAACAGAAACCACTGCAATGAGATTCACTTTGGTGAGCAGTCTAGCTTTAGAAGCGCCAGCATGCTTCTTGGGAAGCTAATCTGACACCCCATCAGGGGGAATCAGAGAATGCGATGGGTTTGGGATTTAGGTAACAGGATGGGTTCAGGGCTTACGGTTTAGGGTTTTGGGTTTAGGGTTTCGGAATTGAACTCTCGATATAGGTTCCATTCAATTGGTTTCCGTTAACCTGATGAAAAGGACACTTCCAAATATTACCGGAGAACCTCTACACAGAGGGGAGTTTGAAAGTTTTTCTGGCTTTATTACACCTCATCCCTATATGACCCCTATAGAGCCACACCTAGCCTAGTACAAGAGGCGGGCCCACTCCTGTAGGGATTGCGGGGCAACAGGATCCTACATCCTTGGGGTATGTAAACTGCGTGGAGTTTGTGCAATACCCGTATTTACCATGACCTGGAGGGGTAGGTAACCTAGTCCCTACCCTAATAAACCCTAAACCTTAAACCTTAAGCCCTAAACCCCAAACCCGAAGCCCTAAACCCTAAACCCTACATCCTAAACCCTAAGCCCTAAACCCTGAACCCTAAACCCCCAATACTCCTTATCCTCCGTGGTATACCCCCCTTAAAGGACCTGGTAACCTCCCTCCGTAACGGTCTAAACTCCTTAAAGGGTGTTACTTAGGGGACTATATAGGGAGTATTAGTTACATGGCTTTTTAAGGGGGATACTATCAGCTTAGACTATAGCTCAATTCTTGGGAGAGACTCCGGTGGCAACTTTACAAGCGTATAGCTTCTGGTTTGACACCAGGGTGCCTGTTGACCGTTGGTAGAGGATTTAGCTGGGCAATTTAAAGCGACCTCACCCGACCTCACCCTAAATGGTGGTTAAGCCCTGAACCCTACACCCCAAAACCCTAAACCCTAAACCCTGAACCTACATAGCGAATTGTACCACAGTTTCTATTTTCTTTTCCATTATGCCTATAGAACCCTAATATATACCCTAGATTATCGCAATAACCCTAGCACCCTAAACCCTAAAGTTATAACGTAAGCCCATGTTCTAACTCGTTGGGACTTAGCTTGGACCTTAGACCCTTAACCATTTGGGATTCCCTTGTACTGCTATTATAGGTACCTAAGGGCTAACCCTTAGGAGGGGTCCTAAGTGCCACGTAGATACTTATTTGGGTTCACTGGATGGGTCCTGGTATGGGTCGGGTGGGGGCTCGCCAAAATCATGGTCTCAATTTTTTATGGCGAGACCTCGATAAACATCCTTCAAGAAAGGGACCCTCACGGTTTAGGGATTTATTTAGGGTTTAGGGTTGAGGGTTTTCAGAGTTTAAGGATTTAAGAGTTTCGGGTTTAGGGTGGCGTTCTTGCCGGATCCACCGTGTGCAACAATCCTCAAGTAGGAAGAATGACAGGGGGTGCTGGCGTTGTCTTGGCAACCTCGAACCCACAGCCTGCCCTGTGTTAAAGCCACACCCACTGAATTGAGCTACCCATATGAGCTATAGTCTAAACTCCTTTAATCGAGGGGGCTATATAGGGGAGTATTAAGGGGGCTACCAGAGGAATACTAGGAGTTTAGACCCTAAACCCTAAAACCCCATATTATAGGAGTTACTAAGGAGGATACTAGGAGTTTAGAACCTCAAAATCTTCAGCCCTGCAAATCAACGCTTCAAACACTCTACCAAAAACCTCTGTGCCCTGAGACCGGAGATAACCAGAAAGTCCCACGCCCAAGCCTTTGGTCTCCATCCCCACGCCTTACTTGGAGGGTCAGGGGGCTAAGAATGGAAAAGAAAATGGAAACTACCATATACAAATATACAGATATATACATATATAGAGGGTAGTTAAGGCTTAGAGTCTAGGGTTTACGGGGATTTAGAAAGGAGATTCCTACGGGAGATACCTTGGGTTGCCATTCAGTTTAGAAGGGTACTAAGTCCCTCTGGCCCTCCAAGCACAGGACAACAAGTTACAACATGGACATGGTGTGACTTCTGCTACGTTACCCTCCTCCTCGGTCTGGGTTTGCAGGATACTGTTTAGGGTTTAGGGTCCAAGTTTCAGACTTGTACCCTTTCTCTCCCCCAAGCTTTCAACCCTGAACCCTAAACCCTAAGAACCCTAAACCCTCCACCCTGGTTCTCCGTAACTATTGGGGCTTCAGGTTTCAGGTTTACACTTCAAGAAATGCAGGCGTGGAGCCTTATCCGGAGTCTGCTGCGGAGACCTTTGCGGAAGCCGGGGCCCCATCTTTCGTTTTTGCCCCGAATAAATATCAGGTGGGGGGTTATAGAGTTCAGGGTTTGGGGTATAAGTCCCTGGATGCGGGATGTTATTTATAAGGTTGGAAGAAGGAGATCTAATGGTTACAAGCTTCTGTTCCATTACCCCTATATAACCATATATCTCCCCATATAATCCCACGCAACGCTTCCTGTAGTGCTTTTTGGGTCCTAAGATTTGGAGGAACACGAGTTGGGCTTCAGAGGGCACCGGGTGTCTGCGCTTCAATGGCTGTTCGGGGTGTAGGGTAGGGTTTAGGGTTCAGGGTTCAGGGTTTAGGGTAGGGTTTAGAGGCTCTCAATGGTTTAGGGTTTCAGGGTGCTCGAGGCTGCCAGGGAATGTCCACCAAAATAATCAGCCCCAAACCCTAAACTCTACGGTGAGCTTCCCAGAATAATTGTGCTAGGATTATGAACATCCTGTAGAAGCCACTACTACTGTGCCCCATGTTGCTTTGTAAGGGGTCAGCATGCAGCCTAAAATCCTGAAGATGATATGGCCTCCTTAGGAAACTTGCTTAGGGGTTCATGGGTAGTTGTGGAAGTACCCAATAGATGGAGTTTCAAGCGGTGGGTCTAAGCATGATTGTTCAATGCTTTAGGGTTTAGGTTTAGGTTTCCCAAAATCAGGATCCCTTTTTGGTACCCCTGAATATTCGGTGCTGCAATGTCATCCCCAAATAAAAGGGGCTCCTAGCTTCAAGAACCAGCCGTATCTTTCAGGTCCCCAGTTTAGAGGACGGGTTTAGGGTTTAGGGTTTAGGTCCCCAGTTTGGGATAGCCTCGGTACAGGATCCAGGTTGCAATAAGAGGGGAAAGCAAGAACTTGACTGCCATGTGGGTTTCAAACCAAGTCAGCCCAGATGTCGAAAGGAACTGGAAGCATTCTCTCCCAAGCCAAGTAGCGGTTTAGGGCTTAGGGTCCTCCAAAGGACGGAAGTCTTGAAAAGGAACTTTCATACTCCATGTTGGTGGCTCCTAAGGACTTAGCTAGGACCTTAGGCCCTTAACGCATTGGGATTCCCTTATACTCCTAGTATGGGTACCTACAAGGGTTAGCCCTTACTGGGGGTCCTAAGTACCCTGAACCCTAAACCCTATATAATCCCTATATATCCCTATAACATAGTAGTTTCCATTTTCTCGTCTATATTGAACCCTAAACCCTATATAATCCCTATATATCCCTATAATATAGTAGTTTCCATTTTCTCGTCCATGAACCCTTCATGGGGGTCCTAATTGGCACGAAACCTGGCTCAGAGGGATTAGCATAGGCGGGGTACGAGGAGAGCCCATGAAACCTGGAGCCCAGCTTTGAGGACCCTAAAGCCTAAACCCTGATCCGTACTATTTCCACCTAAAGCCGGCGCATGCCAACCACAAATGAGAGAGTCCTAATCTCAAGGACTGAACCCTAAATCCTGTAATCCCTATATTAAAATGGAAACTACCATACTATAGGGTTCTATAGGCTTGTAGCTTATATAACCCTATAATATGGTAGTTTCCATTTTCTTTGGATTATCCGAATATATCCCAATTATCACTCCCATATAACCCCTAAGGGACCTAATCCCTTTAAAAGGGGGCCATAATTGAGGCCTTCTGTTCATGGAAACTTTGAAGCTGAGTTGCAAACACAGGCGTTTAGGGTTTAGGTTTACCCTAAGCCATGACACCTAAAACCTGCGACACGTACATGCCAAAGTAGCTTCAAAGCCCCTAGATCCTGAACCTCTACGATAGAAGCCAGAAAGACCAGTATCCCTCACCCCTAAGATCTCAGAGGGAAACTAGCATACATGGAATTCTGTCTTGGATACTGCCGCAGTTATTAACAGCTGGATACTATGTATAATATAACTCTGTAGAGCCGTCACTATGACCCGTATCATAGACTGTTAATGGGTGGGGGGAGGACCCAACCTAAACCCTAAACCCCAAATAGTAGCTTGCATTTTCTTTTCCATTATACCTATATACCTCCCATTATATACCCTAAACCCTACGTTTTGGCTTTTACTGTAAACTCATCAAGGATCCAGAGAAGGAGGGCGCCACGCTCTCTCCAGAGGACGGTTCAACTCCCAAAGTAGAACCCCGAAAAATCGGGTTTAGGGGTTTAGGTTTAGGGTTTATTATAATCCTTGTGATAGGGACCCCTCATTTTGGGAAACCTCCCTACCCTAAACCCTAAGGGTTTAGGGCTCTAGGATTCTAAGGTGGAGGGGGGGTTCTGTGCATGTTCTGTTGCTTTCTTGGGTGCAAAGTCTTCCCAAGGATCTAAAGCCCGAATCCCTTTGTATAGTATGGGGAATTATGTAGTCTTCTGGGATGAGATCTTCTATGAGTTTTACCAGGGTCATCCACCCAGGGGCCAGCCGGGATGGATTCTTCTACTAGTCCCACCGCAATCACCACAGTATATATATATATTGGGGATAATGGAAACGAAAATGGATGGAAACTACAATCACCACAAATGGAAGAGTTTGTGTTTATGCTCCGTTCAGTACCTTCATGCCCTAAGAACCACCAGCAAGTATGCCCTAAAACGCCTCACGCTATCTAAAAGTTTAGCAAACGAAATCCCTTTGGCAATTTCCCAAAATAAGGTAATCCCAGAAAAGACCCCAAAATACTATAGTCCTTATTATGTGGGCCCCTAAAATGGTACCCCTAATTTTGGGAAACCCCCTTTGCAATTGTCAGGAAGTTATTGACTTGGCGGATGTTGAGCTGAGCAGCCGTGATGTTGAGGTCAGAATCGGGTCGAGGGTGGGGGCGGCAGTTTACAGTTTAGGGATCAGAGAGCTGGACTATGGGATTTTGAGTTTAGCTTGTCATGGGAGTCTGAAAAGTATACAAGGGCTTCTGGGGGAGGGGGTGGACATCAACGAATGCTTGTATCGGAAGCGTAAGTTTCTATTAGATTACCTCAGACTTCTATAAACAGAATTTGATTAGAAGCCATGGTCGCCAGAGCTGTTGACACATCTAGCGCAGCGTGAGAACTCCAATTTACCCGGTTCCGTTTCGGGTGCCAGGGTTAATGGCCATGAAGGAAGGGGCCCATCCGAATATCGGACTGCCGTTTGGTAAGGACAGCGAACTTGGGCTAGCGTTCCTACAGTAGTCCTCACCCAGTTCCCTCATCACGCTTTCCCGTGCCTTCGCTCCATGCTAGCAACCAAAAAGTTCTTCGGTAGGGATTTAGGCTTTAGGAGCCTAAGCTTTGCAACATCCACCAACAGGGTTATTCTGAAAAAACATGGGCCCTTTTTGGCTGAAGATTCTATTTCGGCACCTCATATTTAGGGGTACCGAAATGCGATCCTAATTTTGGGAACTACCCAAAAGCTGGCAAATCCCAAGATGCCGAAACCTTGACCCTGATGCTCTGCAAGCAAAAGTCAACAATCTCCACCTCAAACCCTGAACCCCCTTAGCCTCCTTAACCCTGAACCGCCTTAACCCCCTATACCCCCTAAACCCTGAACTGCGTGGCTCAGGTCCTAGGAGGGCCGTTCAGAATCTTGCACAATCTTTCAGAACATCCCAATAGCCACCGTTTAGATTTCATTCCTGGTGGAAGGTCATACGAAAATGGGTATTCCATAAATAGGGGTGCCACTGTTGATCCAAATATCTTCTATAATATAGTATAGAAAGATATAGTACAGTATAATACAAGATAGTATGGTATAGTATTATTCCTTAGGATGATGACTCCCAAAAATGGACCCAACCCAATGAGTTGGAAAAACCCCAGTTGTGGTCCTAAAGTTTTGTCCACGAAGCACTTGGCCTCTGCGACCTCAAGCCCTAAACTTCAAACCCTAGGGTTTAGGGTTTTAGTGTTTAGGGCCAGGACTCCAAGTAGCCCAAATACAGGTTATGGTTACAGATTTATATTGTACAAAGTGGTCATGCTTTATGGACTTGGCGCAGCCCTACGCCCGCAATATCCTTATAATCCATGGTATAATCGTGGGATGTAGCCGGCGTTAGCACATCCTTGCAAGATGTTACAGTACCGCCAGCAAGGAATAAGACTCCATAAGAGCCCCTAGAAGTGCTTATGCAAACACGAATCAAGGAGCAACCTTTTCTCTGAGAATTCAGTGTGCCGTTGTATACACCCCGGTACATGACCCATCTTAAAGGATCTACTGACCCTGAGCCCTAAGCCCCAACACCCCAGATGCTGGCTCCATGACAACCTTCAACATTCACTCGGCCGAAATGAACATGGAACCGCTATTGGGGGCTGTCAGAGTTGTGGTTTAGAGGGCCTGCGGTTCCAACCGAAATCCTAAGCCCTGAAGCGGTCAACGCCAAACCAGAATTCAAACACCCTTCCTCAAGTCCTAAACCCTAACAACCCCCCTGAAGGTTTAAGGTTTAGGGTTTAGGGAAAACCCCTTTGAAGTCCTAAACCCTAAACCCGACCCCGCTTCAGCATCAGGTTGCCGAGCTCAAGCTGGCCACCTTTAGCCACAGCCCTGGGACGATTGGCGGGGTTGGGGTGAAAAAACTCCGTGGCTTAGGATTCAGGATACGTAAGTTATGGTCCCTTCTTGGATCCCTATTATAATACGGCCCCTAATATTTAGGGTACCCAAAAAGGGACCATAATTTTGACAACCAGCCATATATATTGTGCTTTTCACGTAGAGTTTCAGCCGAAGCCGTGCGGTTGGCGCGGACCGTTTGGACCTCAGATGCCGCATTCGCACTCGCATTCGCTTTTATATATATATATATGCAGTCATACTCTATATATATATGTATATTTAGACAGAAGGGCCAACAATTGGATTTAACGAGCTTGTTAGTTCAGGGGCTTAGGGCCCTGAATAATTCTTTAGGGCTTTAGAGCGTAGGCAGCTTGCATAATCAAGAACCAAATCCAGAAAAGGTGGAACATCAAATTGAATGGAGACTGGCCCTATATTAGGGTTTTTATAGGATTTAGGGACCCTAAACCCTAAACGGTTTATGTAAGGGTTATAGTGTTGGGGCTGAGGTTTAGGGCTTAGGGTTCAGGGTTTAGGGTTTCGGGTTTAGGGTTTGAGGTTTGGGGTTTAGGGTAACACTAATAAACCTCAGAATGATATAGGTGATTGTTGAGGCCCCTGCAGACGAGTATTCGCGGTAGCAGGAGTGGAAGTGGTAGTATTCGTAGTAGAGAAGCAATAGCTCCACAAAGTCCCCACAAAAAGCTTTGCAAATATTGGCTACTTTCTGTCCATTAGGGGTGGCAAGAAGCTGTTGGCCGGTGGCGGTGCTGGAGCGCTTTAAGCCTTAACTTTTGAATCCCCAAGCCCTGAACCCACCAGAGCCCAAGGAAAACCTGACACACTAATCAAGTCATGGACTTAAACCCTACACCCCAAGCCCTACACAATAAACCCCGAACCGTACAAATTAAAATGTGCAGCGAGGCCGTGAACGGCAGCAGGGAGTCGACAAAGTCGAGCAGGCAGGGGCGCTGAATCAACCTTAGGCCCCAAGCCTTAGTCCTGAAGACCTAAACCCTAATCCCTAAACCCTGAAGAATGCCTAGCAAGCTTAAAGTTTCGGAGTATATAACCCCCTGTAACCCCATTTAACCCCATATGACCCCATATAACCCTATATGACCTTATATAACCCTATATGACCCTAGTGCCCAACCTGAAACCCTACAGCTCTTGGAGCCCTCAATAGACCAGGGGTTTGGGGTGTAGGGGTTCAGATCGAAACCCTAAACCCACGGCGTAGGCTTCAGGGTTTAGAGCTTAGGTTTAGGGCCCGGGGTTTAGGGTTTAGTGCTTAGGATTCGGGTTTTAGGGGTTTGGGTTTCGGGTTTCGGGTTTGCTTCAACGTTAAGGCTTAGATTAAAGAAGGGTGAGACATTCGGTCTTTGTTGTAGGTTGTAAGGGGCAGCCCCAAAAAAACTTTTCATTTTATATCTAGTGTGTGCATATCTACATATGCGCTATAATTAGTGGTTTATATACTCCTCTATAGAGGCCCCCTGTTTAGATTTTAATAGCTCATATGCATGTGTACGTACAATATGCGCATATGAGTCCTTGAGGGTTACCCCTTCCTTTGTTCACTTTACTCCTTAAACCCCAATCCCTCAACCTTGAAGCCAAACCCTTATCAACAAGCCTTTTGTGGTACTCTAAACCCTAAACGGTATATGAGCTATAGTCTAAACTCCTAGTATCCCCCTCAATAACCCCTATAGTAGTCCCCTATATAGTCCCCTATATAACCCTTTTAAAGCAGTTTAGACTATAGTACATATGGCTTCATGAGCCGGAGATTCCCGAGACAATAGCCCATGAACCTTGGCCTTGAAGCTTCGAACAAGTCCCCAAACCCGAACCCCGAGAGCACAAGGGTTTAGGGGTTTGGGTTTAGGGTTTAGGGTCTAGGGTTTAGGGTTTAGGGTTTAGGGTCTAGGGTTTAGGGTTTAGGGTTTGCGCCCAAGACTGAAGTCCCAAACCCTACACACTGTACACAAACCATGAATCATATAACCCTCAGACCCTAAACACTACTATTAGGGTCCTAAATACCAGCACGCATTTTCCGGCTTCTGCATCACACCCTACGCCCCGACACTAGCGGGGCTGCTGTCCAGGATGATAGGGTTTTCATATTACGGCAAGCCGAAACCCTGAATGCTAAACCCTACCTCCTTAAGCCTTCATTTAAAGTGTGCTAAGCAACGTCCAAATCCAGGCTCTGGATTCCATGCTTCAAAGGCTTGCCGCCCTGGAGGACTCTGGAACCGAACTTTGCTCGCTTCCTAGCTTATTCTCATGGGTATTCTGGGTTGATAGCCGTATGTCTAGGGTTTAAGGGTTAAGGGCGCATGGTTTCAACCGTGGAGCATGAGGATTAGGGTTTAGGGTTCATTACCATCACTTGTCAGAACCCCTAGCAATGGTAAGTTTATATAGGCTTGAGGGGTTTAAGGCGTAGGATTACTGTAGCAGTCTCTACACAGGGGACTCCCGCATGAGCATGATGAGGCATCTCTCAAAACAGTGGTTTTGGCTTCTCAATTTGGAGGGCACCTTGCCAACCCTAGGGGGCCAAGGTAATTGCAAAGGGATTATGGAGGTGGTAATGGGAGCGCATTGGTGATGAATATCATGTTGAACTTTACGTAGGCCAGAACCCTAAGCCCCAAACTCTAAACTCCAAACCCTAAACTCTAAACCCTAATCCTAAGGCTCCCACAAACCCCAAACTTTAAACCCTAAACCTCAACCTCCATACCCCAAACTCTAAACCCTAAACCTCCAGACCCCAAACTGAAAAAACAAACTCTAAACACCAAACCCCCAACACCTCCTAAAGCTGATCCTTTTGAATTGTACCTTTGCCATATTCAAGGGGTTTAGGGTTTAGGGTTGGTGGACTTAAGAACTAGGTTGACAATGAGGGGTGATAATTGGATTTAGTATGCGTGTGATTGGGGTTGTAAGTATAATTTCTCAGTCTCCCTGATCCTTCAAGCCCTAAGCCCTACACCGCATGGTCTTCGCAGCAACAGCCCATCGGCCAGGACTTGGACGACACGCTGTCAGGCCACTGTGTCATACACATGGCTTAGGTTTCAGGGTTGCCCGAAGCCCTAGGGTTTAGGCTTTAGGGCTTAGGTAGTTTTTGGCCCCATAAGCACTATTGTCCTTTGGGTTTAGGCGTTTAGGGCTTATCTTGTAAGGCTTAGGTACCGAAAACCGTGAACCCGTAGCCTTGAGCTTATGTATCCTTCAAGGGCACGCTACTTAGACGAAGTATCTTGCGGCTAGCTATGAGTAGGGCTGAGAGCGGCCTACAGTACCAAGAAAGGGCTCCTTCAAACAGAGGTGTCCTAAGATGGTATACCAATTCTGGGTCGCTGTACTTGGGCGCCTCTGTGCTGCGCACACTACGGGCTATTCCTAAAATTCCCTATTAGGGCCCTATAAAGGGTAGATTGAGGTACCCTTAAGGTCTAGTAGCCCATAGTGGTACCCATGAATGTACTTGATAAAGGGATCGGGAGCCCTATAGAATCCCAAGGTCTTCGGGGCTTCTTCTTACCAACCCTAAGGGTCCAAGGACCCAAATTATAGGGTTTTAGGGCCCAAATACTATGATATGAATGGTATTTGGGCCCTAAACCCTATTATTTGGGTCCTTGGACCCCTAGGGTAAGCCCCCAGAGCTACCAACCCAGTCTTCATTCACCGGGGTTTGCGTCGAGCGTCGACATGGACCCAAAACGGTTTTTTCTCTGACGGCCTATTTGCGTTTTAGGGTTCCTGGGTTCTTGGGTTCATCGTATATTGGCTACCCACTGCTGGAAAAGATGTCCCTTTTGCCCCCAGGTTACTGCTCTTGTGGCGTACGGGCATGCTTCAGCTGCTATCTAACCCTGCAAAAAATCGGATTCTAGCCCATTTCTATACTTACAAAGATACTGAGAATGGTAGTAAGAATAATAGGTCTAAGAAAAGCAATAATTTAGGAGGACCCCCCACTCAATAATAGCGGTATACCAGCAAGATAAGAGGCCCCGAATATTATTGTCCCTGAAATCACTCATTCTGCGGGGGGCGAGGGTCCACCTAGGCAATAATAGTAGTAGACAACTGGACCCGAAGCCTGAACTTGACTGCATCATTTAGGCTGAGCATCTATGCCTGAGTGTGATCACCAACAATGCGTTTAGGGTAGCCAGAAAATGGAACGCCCAAAACGGATCCTGGAGATACACTAACACTCACTGGGGCTTAGTAGAAATATGTGAAGGATTATATTCCCTTGTTCCCTACTACGCACCAGTACAGGCTTCCCCCACTTTGCGGATTCGACATTGAAAGCTCCTCCAAGAGACATGAAAGGAAGACAAGGAGCTGTCAAGCCTAACGGAAGCCCATAGGATTTACGGCTTACAGCGTAGATTCTCGGGCCGCAGGTGAAATAAGAGGGGTACTCCCCTACCTGCTACCTGTCCCAAAATATCATCAAGGCACTTCCCAAAAGAACGCCTGGTCTTGTGTTAGTCCCACATCTAAATCAGCTCTTAGAAGCCCGATGCGAGGCCAGCGAGTGTGGGTGCAGGAAGGAAGTAATCGCCTACTCCGCGTGCTGAAGAAGCTACACTGAGCAGGCAGTTTCCAAAAATCGGGGGGCCCAAGTCAACCCAAAACAGTAACGTTAAACCCTGAACCCTAAAACCTAGCCTTTAGGGTTTAGGCTTTGCCCAAAAAACACCAAACCCTACACCCTGAATCCTACACTGTAAAATTCTAAACCCTAACCGCCAACCCTAAACCCTAAACCCAAATTGAAATCTAAACCCTAAGCGGTAGAAAGACTCCAAGGCTTGAGATCCCTCGGTTTTTGGAATCTCCGGGCGCGGCCCTGGCAGCCAAAATGAGCGCACCCTTCAGGGCTGGTTCCAAAGAAAGGGAAGCGGTTTAGGGGTTGAGGGTTTAGGGTTTAAGGTTGAGGGTTTAGGATTTAAGGGTTTGGAAACTACTGTAATATATAGGGGTTATAATAGGGTATATATTGGGGTTCTATAGGGATAGTGGAAAAGAAAATGGAAACTACTGTAATATATGGGGGTTATAATAGGCTGGTTCCAAAGAAAGAGAATACGTAGTGTTTAGGGAGCCATGCCCTTCCAGTTCTGCGCCATGGACAGTTTTAAGATTCATTCGGGCGCGCCTAGGCACGGTTAATACACAAGGCACACAGGTGTACACTATATGTATATGCATATTTTTCTATAAAGGTATAGACTACTCTCAATAATGGAGAACCAAATGGAAAAGACATGGACAATCAAAGGGAATCTTGGAACCTTGGGGGTTATCTAACATAATATGGATTGTAGTATATTGGGCGAAAGTTACGATACTACGATATAGGTGTACCAGATGTATAGGGAGGTGAGGGAGGGAGAGAGAGAGAGAGAGACCTTGGTTCAATTAGCATTTAGGATTTGGGGTAGAGTGACCATAGACCCTAAGCCCCTTTAAGCCCCTAAAGCCTCAACCTAAACCAAAGCAAGGCTTCTCTGGTTTCTTGTTGCAGGTAGTATAATATAGTCTAAATCCGTAAAGGGGCTATATATCGGGGATTATATAGAGGAATTTTATACGGCTTACTACGGGGGATGCTAGGAGTTTAGACCCTAAACCCTAAACCCACACCCTAAACCCCATGATAAGGCTTATCAGGGGGCAGACTAGGAGTTTAGACTCTGGGATACTAGGGGTGTAGACCATTGCTCACATGAAGTTTTCTGGGATCAGAGGCTGCAGTTGCGAATACTGCTTGCCGTCCCTAAGGTTGTGAAGGTCACGTAGCTAGGGCATTCACCCTAAACCTAAACCCCCTAAAGCCTTAAACTCAAAACCCTATTCAATAGTGCGTGCACGGGGAGGCTGCACGCATTAGATAGCAATGCAGAGCGAGAAGAGGGTTCCCCATTTAGTAGTTTCCATGAATAAGGATTATATAGGGGATTACTATATTACTATAGAGGTTATTAAGGGGGATAATAGGACTTAAGATCAATTATGGCTCATATTGTTTAGGGCTTAGGGATCCCTCATTTTAGGAATTCCCAGTGGAGACGATTGAAGGCCCCTGAGGGTTTAAGGTTTCGGGTTTTTACGGCTGCCATGCG
>CAJNIZ010003907.1:7165-22594 GCA_905231905.1 Symbiodinium pilosum
TTTCTTATTTTGACATGGAAAGGCCCGAGTCGCCGCCGCCGCCGCCACCGCCACCGCCACCGCCACCGCCACCACCACCACCACCACCGCCACCGCCACCACCACCACCACCGCCACCGCCCCCGCCACCACCACCACCACCACCACCACCACCACCACCACCACCACCACCACCACCACCACGACCACCATGATGATGGCAAGATGGCAACTTGTGTGCTGCTGTATGTATGACGGCTTATCATTAATTCGTGCTAGTGTCATTCTTCCTTGCACTTCGCACTACCAAGGAAGAAATTGAATGCTGCTCCGCGTTACTAATTGTTTCGAAGTGATCGCCAGCCAGCTGTTGGTGGCTTTGCTTGAGCTTGCAGATGTGGATAGAGAGAACTAGGGAAGGACCGAAGAGCATGGCTTCTGCGGGCGCAAAAGGCAAGTACAGCGACTTTGTTAGCGTTTCTGCGGCCACAAGAGTCTTGGCGAGGATCTATTTCAAAGCCCCGATAAACTGCTAAATGCTCTAAAAGCTTCATGCATATTGTAAATTACCCATAGTTTGTCAACCTTCTACATGTCCAATTGTTCATATCAGACTACCTGTCATGATGCACATCCGTGACCATCTCAGATGACTCGCGTCACTCAATATGAGCTCTAGTCATATGGTGTTTCCCAAAACAAGGGGACCCCGATATATAGACCCCACTATACTATCATCCTTAGTGTGGGGACCCCCGAACTGGCACCCCTAATTTTAGGTAATGCTGAGTATCAGTACTTGCCAAATCTTAGACTGTAGCCATAGCCTGCCGTGCTAATTGCCATGATTCTTATTGCCAGCTGTGTTGGTCCTTGTCTGGTATTCTCCCTAGAGCTCAAACTGATGCCACCTTCAGGTGCATATGTAACAGGCAGGCACGCCCATGCCGGGGCATGCAACGCTCGTGAAAATGCAAGTGGGGCTCAATGAGGTCTACACTCCACATAATATCGACATCCTGAAAGGATAGGAACTCTGCAGTACACCTACCCCTGAAATAAACTTTACTTACCTCTGGTTACTGGGTAGCTAGCAAGGAAGGAATGGATCCTATAGTAGTCCCTATATAACCCATCATAGTAGTTTCCATTCTCTTTTCCGCTCCTTCATTCCCAGCTAACCGAAGGTAAGTTTAGACTAAGCCCCTGTTGCACATGACAATGCCTGACGCTGCTGGTTCTCCAGCATGCGGTCGGTGGTCGAGGGGCCGCGGTTTCCTGCTGCATGGCGATTTACCACAGTTACGCCCACACCCATGCAACAATAGATGCAAAACGCACAGGTCTCCATTGTGTATCAACCCCAACAGAGAGCCATAATTTCAAGACAAAAAAAAGAGTAGATCTAGACCCTAAATTCAGAGAATTCTGAAGTCATTCTGTAGGGTTCCTGGCATCTCGGCCAACCTTTGATTTCGGCATGAAGACCTACGGTTTAGGATTTGGGGTTTAGGGTATGAAGGGTTACTCGATTGATGCGGAGGGCTCGAAGCCAGGGCTAACAATCAGTACGCCCTTGCAAGGCCCCAGTATGAACAGGGGGAATCTTAACAACATGGCTCTTGTCTTGGTGCCCTTGCTACTACTTGCTGTATTATACCACAGACCCGAAAAGACACCGCAGAAATGACAACTTACCCCAGCTCCAAACCCTAAACCCTAAACCCGTATCCCCTAAGCCCTAAATCCTACACCCCTAAACCCTATACCCTAAACCGATACCCCAAACCCTTATCCCCTAAACCCTGCAGCCCTAAACCCTAAACCCTTAAACCCTAAACCCCTAAACCATAGCTTTTGGTTCATGTTGGCTCTTCATGGTCCAGGCAACCCTTGTCAGGAAGGCGACTTTGGAGACTCCAAAATCAAGACGTGCTTTATAGGGCGCTTATATACGGATTTTATAAGGGGTATATGGGGTTATAGAAGGATTTTATAGGGGTTATATGGGGTTATATAGGGAATGAATAGCGGTTATATGGGGTTATATAAGGATTTAATAGGTTATGTGGGGTTATATAGGGGTGATATGGGGGTTGAGGGTTTTTTGGGCTTCCCCTGCCAGAATTGAGTCTTCAGGACTGGTTTTACGGCCAACGTCAACAGAATCATTGAGCCTTCGTTTCTGAATCGGATTTGGGGTGGGTACAACAGGCTGCTCATATTGTGGGGGAGGAAGGCGAAATCGAGATCCCCTGATGCAACATCTTGAGGGCTTACGGACTTCTTGCGTGCTTCTGGGAGCCTCCACTGTGCCGGAAGTACAGTACCAGATGAAATTCCAAACACGTGCTGTTGGCCATGTTTCTAGTAGTGAATAACACTAGGGACCCAAGTATACAATTAAGAAATACCTACATTGGGCCCTAAGGTCTGTGAATATTACCTACTTTGGGCCGTTGGGATCCCCAGGGTAATGCTAGCCCAGACTTCCAAAAACATGTTAGTCAGAGTAATCTGCGGCGGGGCTGTCAGGATGGGTTGCTGTGGGTTTAGGGTTTAGGGCTAACAGCAGTTTAGCACAGACTTTCGCCATTCTGAAGGCCTTTGCGCTATTCCAATACAATGCTTAAACAAAAACATGTTTCACAAATATCTGCCCCTTGTCTGCGGAATCCTTCCAAGGTGAGAAACCTCTGGCGCGACTGATGCTCAAGGTACATTTGAAGGCTTTGTGACATGTTGCACTGCTCATGTCCCTAATTACGACATGAGCCGCAGATTGTTCTGATGATGCTTCCGTCCGGGGCGCATGCGCACCCCAGACAGAAGCATCATCACCACTGATGGGAGCAGTTTCGGGTTCAATAAGGGATCTGAAGGTCTCGAAGGCATTGAACTTGAATTTAAGGGCCGACTTGGACAGGAACCTATCAGCTTTCCTCCATGCGGATAGGATTTGAAAGAAAAGCAACAGAAATAAGTGGCAGAAATTTGGGCGGGCGGCCGGCCGCGTGCCACAAGGCCCCAAGTATAGTAGGCGGAGTATTCGTTTAGGAATTGGGGACTTTGAGTGTGGGGAGGGGACTACAGTAGTCATAACATTCGGGGGCGCAGAATTTTGATAGCTACGGTACCCTTGAGGATCCAACAGATCTACATGGACAGACAAGAGAATTAGGATGGGTGACAAAGTAGCACACAAGACAGCATCAGGGCTGTTGGGTACGAACCTCCGTACATGGCATTGTTGATGGCTCCGCCAACAACGCTGCCCACCACGACATCACCAAGAGTGGGAGGAGGTGCCACAATGACCTTGCTGAGGAAAGTCGTCGAAGGCATTTCAGGCAGCATAGGGGCTTGAACAGTTACGTTTCTGTGCAGCGTGTTAAGGGTTACAACATAAATCTAATCCAAAACTGTACAGAATCTCTCCATTTTGCCTGCTGTGTGAGAGTCCCACTCATGGAAACAGAAATGGAATCTAAAAATGCTCCTCGCTAGGACTGACACCTCTTTTGATTAGCCTATCGTAGGGTTCGAGGTTCGTTTTCGGGCCAATAAGATGTCTTGCCTCCCTTAACCCTAAGCCCTATACAACCCATTATAGTAGCTTCCACTTTGCTTTCCATTATCCCTATATAACCCCAATATATTCCCTATTGTAATAGTGTAGTTTCCATTTTCTTTTCCATTATCCTGGAATCCTTAAACCCTAAACCCTTAAACCCAAACCGTGAACCCTAAACCCTAAACCTTAAACCCTATACCTTAAACCTAAACCCTATGTACCTCCAATACACCCCCAATGTACTCCTGTTGTAGGACCGGAAGTGGGAAGGTCTACTACCCGGCGCATAGTAGGGGAAGGAAGGAAGGGGAAAGATTTTCCTATCATAGTGTATCATAGTAGATGATGGCAGATTATATTACCTCGTGGTATATTATGGTAAATTATAATGTATATACAATATATTATAGTATATCATAGTATATTATTGTCAAGTCTAGAAGGTCCGACATGTTTCTTTACAATCAGTTTCCCATTCGCTAGTAATTAAGTACAAGGAGTCTAGAGTGCTCTGGGCTTTCCAGGTCTCATGCTCGAGGGCGTAAGATTTGCTGATCGTACGTCTGTTTTCGTGAGCCTTCCCTTGCGTTGCTCATAGTCCCGCACGATGTGCGGGCAAATGGGGACGCTGCCCCTCAACCCTCAACCCCTAGACTCATTCAACCAAGAGGTTGGGTCTGGGAGACATAGAAGGGGATGTTCGGTTTGAGAGTGGGGCCCAAGAAAGCGGACTAACAAAGGCTCTGCAGTCATGATCGGTATTGCTTGAGACTCATCACGCACACATACTCTAGCTCCAAAAGGTCCGTCCCCAGCTCCCACAGGTCTATTGCTATACCCAGAAGGCAACGAGTTCCGACTGTAGGGACCGCAGCTGCAACATCTAATTTTCGGGACACTTGCACATACCTGCAGCGGAAGAGAAAGATCGCATGTCCAGACCATGTAGTTCGATGCCGAAAAACCCTTGAATTCCAGCCAACGCTTCATGAGCCCTGAATCATAACCCATGCAAGCAAACAACCCAGCACCCTGCCTTGAGCCCTCAACATGTGCTCCACCCTCCCGCCCCCGGTATCACGGCTTGGGGCTCAAGATATAAGGTACTGCAAAGGCCGGTAGACATACAAGTTCAGCCCAATTTCACCCATGATTCCATTATGAAATGCACGCTCAGACCCTATTCTAATTTGAAATACACCTATCTTACAGTAGATTACTGGAGCCCTCGGCAAATTTTCAGGGTACGCCTGAACCATGTGGGGTTCCCTGTCCCATGTGTTTGCAAATCTTCAGATCATGAAGGCCCGGGCGCGAAAAAGTAGAAGGCTGACGGGTGGGTCTAAGTGGGGCTTAGGGTTTAAGTCTACCAGATGCCTAGATCCTGAAAATACCCATGAACCTCGAAGTAACCCTGAGCCCTAGAAACCGCAATGTTCTCAATCACACTGTCCATTTATGGTCTTTTCCATTTGGTTGTCCATTATCGCACACGAAACTTGAGACCGTGCAAAGGAACTACATGGCTCTGCTCCACACAGCCCTCTACATCCCTATGTAATCTATGTAATGCTACCATTTGGTAGTTTCCCTAAATAGGGGGCCCCCAATATACACCCTAATATAGTATAGGCCTTATTATGGGGTCCCCCAAAAAAAGATACCCCTAATTTGGGGAAACCCTCATTTAGGCATGTGTAACCCATATGGTCATATGCAACCTGGCCGAGATTGCTGTTACCAAAATGGCGAAATGTTTATATGGACCCGTATTACAACAGGAACCTCCTATTGGAATCCCATGCAATCACCATATAAGATAAAATCTAAACTCTTGGTATCCCCTTTACGAACTCCTATAATACTCCCCTACATAATACCCTATACAACCCCCCTTGAAGGAGTTTAGATCCCTAAACCCTAAACCCCTATACACAATATAACCCCCACTTTAGGAGTTTAGACCCCAGACCCTAATCCCCTATATAACCCCCCCTTTTAGGAGTTTAGACTATAGCCTAAGTGGACCCCTCACCCAGCAATAGTGACCATAAGGAATAATAGTAGTTAGGGTCCTCTTATATTCCTCTTATACGACTATGCAAACCCCTATAGGCTATATAACCACCCTAGTCGTCCCCATTATAGACCTGCTTATTAAGTGCCCTAACCTTCCATTACAGGGGTGGGGGGTCCACCTACCCTGAACCCAAAACCCAAATACAATACCATGAAGGCCACGATAAAGTAAACGAAGGCATATCTGCCGACTAAGCACGGATGCTGATTGCGGCGACGCTCAATTGGGGCTTAGGATTTAGGGTTTGGGATTTAGGGTTTGGGGTCCAATAAGGCTTTAGGGATCCTAGGGAGACAAGAGGGGCTACACAGGGCCACAGAGAGGTTATGGAGGGATAATTAAGGCCAAACTTTAGAGGGCCTATGTGCGTTTCCATGTTGGAAGGCATGCTCATAACACTCTCGAAGAAAAGTTGAACTCTGCATGCTACCACCAAATCTCTGATCCTCAGCCCTACATCCAGGTTCTTCCTTAACCCTAGACTTTGATGCCTGAATCAATCTTCATGCTCGGAAGACTTTCACAAACACCAAATACCCACAATTACCCCGGGTATGGAGTTTGGCACACAAACTTCAAACAACCGCAGTCCTTCCGCACCGTCCCCGAAGCACGTGCCCTGTTAGCTTGACTATATCCCTTACATCCCGCAGAGCTGGCTGAGTTCTGTGCCGGGGCTGGAGCAATGCCCACCTGATTTTGTGCTTCGGTCAAGCAGAAGCTGAAAGCTGAAGGTTTTTGGCAGATGCAAAAGATGTAAAGATGTGCTCCAATTCAGGGTACAGGATAAAAAGCTGAGACCTCAACTCGAAACCCTAGACCCGGGCAGCGGCTTTAGGATTGGGGTTTGCAGTTTCCTGGGTTTCTTGCTGGTGCTTAAGTGGGAGTGGGGAGTGCATAGAGGGACTATGGTATATACATATATGTATGTTATAGGGAACACACTCCCCCACTCTCCCTGAAGCAGCAGTCAAGGTTCTGAATGCTGTAGTCTTGCGGCTGCTCCGTTCCACCTGATGCCAACATCCATGCAATCCCCGAAACGCATACAGGGTCTCAATCAGGAATCTCGTGGTCGACCCACGAAGGCACTTTCCCAAACACGCTGAAACCCTAAATCCGGCAACCTCAACCTCAAGCATAAGGAAGGCAAACATGGAGCCCTAAAACCCCAAATCGAAAAATCCAACACCCCATTCTGCCTAGAACATACAACTCTCAAAAGGCACAATAACAAAAACCTAAGCCCCCCCTGAAGGCTTACAGCCACGCCACGCCAAAGCCTCCCATCACCGGAGGAGCCATGATTGGAGGAGGGGCCACGACGGTAGTCTTGTTGATGACGGTCGTACTGCGCGTGGTGTTCATTGTTTTGTTTTTGGCTATAGGCTATAGTCTGTTATGTACACTGTATAACCTCTATAAAACCCATCATATAGGAATCCCCATATTAGGTGTCCGCGGCTGGAGGCTTGAGGATTCGGGGGTTGCATGCTGTAACTGTCGTACATTGTAGCGCCTGCACAGACTCGTGCGATGCCCCATCCCTAAGGGTCCAAATACCTAATTATTACTGCATACTTGGGATTTGGGCAATAGCAATTGTAGCACAGGTTTTGGACAGGTGTATGTATGACTATTGGGTGCTTGGACCCTTGCACCCCACATGGCAGAAGGATGACATGCAGCAATTCTAGAAGGCCCCTCACCCCTAATGCACGTACCCAGAGCACTCTCATGCAGAGGCCTTCTACAATTTCCACGGCGTACATGAAACCGCCATACGCAGCTGTATACATAAGCGCGATTGCGTTACGCAAAAGCATCCCAAAACCCATATGCAACCTTCAACCTGAAAAATCGAATTAAACAAAACCCACCCCTGATACCCAAGCTGGATGCTGCCACATATTCGGACCATTGGGACACCAAACACCAAAAACCATCAGCAGCTTCTAAGTACTCCTCATGAATCCCGCGGCCCTTCCACCAAACGTCCCAAGACTTCCAAAACCCGAGGCCTATGCACATGCAAACAGCCAGCTGCAGAACCGCAAACCTCAAGCCTTCAGCCCTAAACCCTCTAAGTCTATCAGCCCTAGATATCCCTAAATCCATTAAACCCTAAAAGCACTATAAATCCTCCAAAACCCAACCTTACGCCCATTCCCAGCGTCTTGCTGCTTGCAGCAGCGGGGGCCCGGGGGGCCGGCCGCGGCGGAGCGCGGCGGGCCGAGGAGGCAGAGCCGCCGATGCGGCCGCCCGAGCGGGCGGCCTGGGCCTCCTTGGAAGGGCTTCGAGTATGTATGTGTGTGTATATACCTACGCATGTGCGCTTATAACTTCATACACGTATATATATATATATATACATATGTACACACATATACATCTACACGAACATGTATATAGAGATAAATAACTCTATATATATATATGCGAGTACACATGTGTGTAAATACATATATGAGTAAACACCTGTGTACATATGCAAATGAACCTGCATCTCAACATGTAAACATGTGTAAGTATCTGTATGTATGTTGTGTGTATGCGGACGGAGGGAGGCAGGGAGGCAGGGAGGAAGGGAGAGAGCGACAGAGAGAGCGCGCCAGAGGCGGGGTACGATTTCTATGTACCTGTGGGATTGGATCTGGGGGATGGGCGCTTTAGGGTTTAGGCTCTAGTATGGTAGCGAAGGTTGAGCGTTAAGCTGCTACACCGGTGCATAGCAAGATTGTGTTGGTGGCTACTGCCGGGGCTTCTGTGGTCATTGCCATTATTCTTTCCCCTATATAATGTTACACCTCTCTTGCGGTTTGCAGATTCTAGGGCTCAAAGGATATAGAGATGACTGAGCTTACGTAGATGACGTGATTAGATTGTTGTCTGAGCGTCCTTAGAGAGGGCATTGCAGATAGAACTACACCAAACTTAAGATGAAAAGAGATCAAGGTTGTTGGCCCGAGCTTGCGTGAAAGGCTAGCGTCCGAGATTCAATCCAAGTCTTGAGGTTACCGCGTCACCAGGTTCTCTTGACTGGGGTCTATGTACGTCCTATTTGTAGGTGTTTGGGCTGTTTTGAGAGCACTTCGGGGGTCTAGGCAGGCTTCAGGAATCAGTGTTTATACTGGCCGGGGCTTGGAGTTGCGAGTTTCGGGTTCGGGAGAGTAAGATGAGGATACAGCAAAGATCCCGCATATACTTGCATCTTCCCTGAACCCCCGAGGTATGCAGAACAGTCCGCTGGATCATTTCTGATGGTTGGGCCGTTGTTTTGGCTAACTTTTGAGTGCGAGGATATAGTCACCCTTAAGTAGATAGAATATGGCTTTGGGTAGATTACAATAAGATCCCCATATACCCCATATTCTATCTACTTAAAGGGGACTACATTTGTTGTCCAGAAACCCACAGCGATCCTCATTTTTGTGGCACAACTATGCCAACCAAAGGAGGATTTAAGGGCCAAGTGCTGGGCTGCACAATGCTGCGAGCTAGGTAGGCTCATTACGAACCAGTAGTGTCGTCTGTAGGGTTGTTGCCTGGCTGCTGCTAGCAGTTTTTGCTACGAATAGCCCGCTGAACGTCTATAGAATTAGTCCCTTCGACTCTGTATGATTGGGCGATAATGATTCCTTTACCCAGCTTCAGATTCAGCTATTACCAAGACCTTCTGCCCCGAGTCAACTTAAACTACCCCACGGCAAAGGCTTTCTGCACGTGGATACGGGGCTTTCAAAAATTGGAACCCCCGAAATACTTACTACAGGGACCCCAAAACGGGAGCATTCTTTTTTGCGCATTCCTACTACGCATTTGCATCCACCTTACCAAGGATCTTGGGGTTCGCACTTTGGCTTCTCACTTGCCCCTAGTTAGCATGGGATGAAGATGTGGACCCTTATAGTAATGATTTAGACCCTCCAATAGTATTGTGTTTCCACTTCCTTCGTTCATTCCTTCATTTCCTGCTAACTACCCAGACCCCTTAAAAGATCAAAAACAGTGGAACCTCCCTACAATCCCGTAGGTTCCCTCGTACTGGGATCATTTTGGGGGGGTTCCATTATTGGGATCCTTTAGGGGGTCTGGGTAGAGGAAGCGCTTCAATCATGTGTCCTGCATGGGCAGCAGAGCGAGCACGAGAGCGGCGAGCATGGACAGCACAGCGCTGCCGACGCGCATCCTGGGTGACCGTTTAACTGTGCCTACATGAGCTGTAGTCTACTCTCCTAGTATTCCCCTTAGTAAGCCCTATAATTCTCCCCTATATAATCCCCTGTATAACCCCCATGAAGAAGTTTTGACTATAGCTCACATGGTCTTATCATGCCATTAGAGATAATGGGTGAATAGTTGTCAGGAGGAAAGGTACTTCCCTAAGCAGTAAGGCCTGGGTACTCCGCTAGGACGGCAGGTTTGCACTATACAGCTGTGTGTATACCGCGCTTCCTTGGAAAGATAGAGGTATGTGAAGAATGGAAGTTGAAACTTTGCCCTGGAGTCCCCCTAGACTAATTTAGATCCCAAAACAATGACGCCCTGAATCATGGGGCAGGTCTGCCCTGAATTGTGCGATCCCAAAAGCGGTCGGAGCTGTCCACAGACCCGATCCTAGCTTACAGTCCTAAATCCCAGGCAGGCAGCCAGCCAGCCAAAAAAACAAAAAGCCAACTGAACCGTTAAGGGGGATGGGCTTCGTGAAACTCCTTGCACTAGGCATTGTGCAGCTTCTGCGAACCTTCTAATTAAGAGATATGCCCACTTACCAAACCCTGGGGATCCAAATAGCCCAATGTAGGTAATATCTACAGACCTTGGGGCGCAATGTAGGTAATCTTCTTATACTTGGATCTCTAGGGAAAGGCATGTCCATCTGCAAATCAGCATCGGCGAGGGTGAGGCATCGGCATCAGCCAAAGCCTTCATTCTCCAGAGACCCCCAAGAGCCAGAGGAGGTCCAACAAAACATTAGGGGTTGGGGTTTAGGGCTTATTTTAGGATTTAGGGTTTGGAGTTTAGGGCTTATTTTAGGATTTAGGGTTTGGGGTTTAGGGCTCATTTTAGGATTTAGGGTTTGGGGTTTAAGGCCTGAACCCAGTGTAGTGCAAAGGGGCCGCAGTATTGCAGCCCAACAGGGGTTCGGATTTTTGCGAAATGGCGGGAGTGTTCATGCGAAATGGCAGGAATCATTGTCCCAAAGAGTCCATGCAGCTATATAGTCGGTATACAGTTGGGCCCTGAAGTACCTATATGGGAACCCCCCTTTGGGCCTAAATACTATATATATATATATATATATACCTACATGGACCTTTTGGGATTCTGACTTTGCTAGCGTTTGTGAAGGTGCTTCCATGCGGAATTTGGAAGATCACAAGACACCCAAATGGGAGTCCTACAAACCCAACATGACATGCGAATTCTACAGACCCAAACGGGGAGCCCTAAAATAAATTGGAGTTCCATGCCTCCTGAAAGCGGGAGCTAGGGCTAAGAGCTGAGGAGTTCGTGCTCGAATTGGCTATTGCGATCTCTTGGGGCCGTTCTGAACAGAAGTTTGTAGGGGGTTGTACGGGCAGAATGCCTGTCATGCGTCAAAACCGACGTGGGACAGCGAGAATCTAGCAAATCCCTGAAGACATCATTTCAGAATAGATTACCCGTCCATGGAAAGATGTCATAATTTATGGATATCGTAACGGACTTCTTCATGTCTGTTTGTGGTTTTGATACAGTCTGGCAGGTTTTGCCGGAACATATACACGCTTAGCTGAGTGAAAAGGAAGCATTACAAAACTACTATGAGTGATTTGAGGCTTCGTGCCCAGTAATGGGAATTTTGATTGTAATAAGTGACAGTAGTAGAAACAGCACCCACAATACTGAAGAAACTCGGAACACTAATAGTACTAGCACTAGTAATGGTAAGATTGACCAAAGTTATGCATCATCATAATCACACTGGCAGTAGCAGCAGCAGCCGTAGTAGCAGCAGCAGCAATAGAAGAAGAAGTGACACCCAAGTCCGGAGAAACCTCCTTGTGACTGCGCGCCTCCATCTTGTTCTCGCGGATGGCCCTGCGAGGCACCGAGGTCTGCTGCACCTCGGACGGATGGAAATTCTCAAAAGGGTTTAGGGTTCAGGCTGGTCTGGGGTTTTGGGGTTTAGGTTTTAGGATTCAACCAGGAAAGTGGAACCCTAAACCCTTAACCTTGCAACCCGGCAGTTTCTCTGAGTAGGGACTTTGGAGGAAAGGTAATTACGACTTTGTAGGGATGCCAAGGTTTCCTGTAAGGGAACATATGGGCACACTCGAGGGTTCAAGGGTACTATCGGTACTATCAACAGCAACAGATTTGTCTGAGCTCTAGATGCACGAGGTCACAACTCACAACCCTACAGGGCTTGGTCGTTCACAGGTTGGTCTACTGACATGTTTTGAAGCTTCTGATGCTGTTCCTCCTCCTCCTCATCCTAATCCTGCTGTTCCTCCTGCTGCTCGCGCTGCTCCCACTGCTCCTGCTCCTCCTCCTCCTGCCCCTGCCCAAATCCTGGACTTTACTCCCTACATCTGTGTAATGATCCCCCGATACATGGCAAACTCTGGTATCCTCAACCAAGCACCACCAAACCATCAAGGGGCTATGTAAGCCGAGACAGTCTGCTCGGCAAGCTTGTAGGCTTAGGATTTTGGGAGTTGAAGGCCATAAATTGGGAACCTTTCTCGGATCTCTGCGACCTCCGAATCCTAAAGCCTCAAAACTTGCACTTGGCCTCAGTGTCCACAATGCAGTCGCTTTACTTGTATTCGTGCAGTTGCCGAGCTTGTATTCAGGGCCCGGAATTTTAAATGCCCTCAACCCTAGACAGCCCGAAAATCTGTCAGATATCTCAGATTGAGGTATATGGGATCACAAATGGATTCTGGGCGTCCGTTTTTCAGAATTCGGTTGGTGCTCTTTTGATTGAGAAGCTCTGAAACAACGCACGTGCTGCAGGGTCTTAAAGTGCTGGCACGCGCAGTGACTTTGAACGCCGGTGAAATCTTGTATTGCCCCGTTTTTGGACGCAAATTTGTGTCCAAAACCGGGCGATGCAAGATTTCGTCGCAAGCTTCTTTTCAGGTCAAGAGCAGGCCTGTAGAACATCCCTAAACCCCAAGCCCTAGTCTAAACACCCCTATGTGTCCCCTCCCCCCCAGTTGGTTCTCCGTTTGCTCTTCCAGTTGATGGTCCCTTAAAATTGTTTCCATGTTCTTTTCCAGTCCTTCAAACCCTGCCCTAGGGATCCCCTAAACCCTGAACCATACACCGTAGTAGCCCACAGTAGGTAATATTTACAGACTCTATGACCCAATGTAGGTATTATTTGTCTACTTTCGTCCTTTAGGCTTTAGGGTTTTGGGCTTAGGCTTTGGCATTTAAGATTTGGGGTTTGGGGTTCAGAGATTAGCAAGAATGCAAACCCAGGTGCCGGCGTTGGCCCCACAAAGGCAATGGAGAGACCGGCGGCCAGGAGCAAAGTCACTGCCTTAGGGTTTACATGTTAGGGTTGAGGGTTTATGGGTTGTAGGGGTTTAGACGTTATGGATTTAGGGTGTTGGGTGGTTAAATCCTATACCCTAAAACTGGAAATTAGGGTTTAGGGCTTGGAGATAGACCTTAATCAGGGTTTTGGGTCTAAGGAGGAGGGGTCGTGGCTTAGGGCACCCAATCTCCCTAGTGATAAACCCGCCCAGCAAACCCCGACAACAAATCATCACTACAATATGCACTGGCACTATGTCCGGAACCATTTTTTTTCAGTTTGTTTGGGGTGTGGATTTTTCTGCGGAAGCTTTTTTTCACAAAGATGGGATCCGTACTAAAGGTCGAGGAGGCGTTCGGGGCAACCCCTTCCAAGGGGGACCCCAAACCCTAAACCACACATCAGTAGATTTTTTTGGTGGCTAAACCCAGTAAGATCATATTCCTTATATAGAATATCATACCCTGAAAGGAGGATATAATCTTACTCTATATTTGGGCACCATAGTATCCCCAAATAAAATACTACTCACATCATGTTAGGATTTCTATGGCCAGGGCGAGGCCACCTCTTGCTGTTCCCCTTCCCTAGACCCTAAATACCGGGCTGGTAGGGGAAGGAATCGAATGTAGGATCATGATGAAGGATCATAGAAGGGCTACTATAGGAATCCCGTCCTCCATCCCCTACTAACCGCAGTCGTTATATTGGGGGTTTATAGGGATTCTACAGGGGGTTATATGGGGATTATATAGGGGTAATGGATAGAATAACGTGGAGGAGTGAGCTTCAGAAAAACCATTTGGGAGGAGGGAAGATGAAACATCCACGCCCAAAGCCCCTCCACCCCGTCATCATGATTGCATTCAGGGCTCACGCTTCTATCTGGAAAATCTGAAGACTAAGCAAGGGGGGCAGTCGCCATGCGGATAATGGCACTTACGATACCCTAGCCGTAACCAAGCAGTATCTACTGCAGTCCGCCTGCGCATCGGTGAAGTAGTTCTCGGAGTCTTCAAACATCACGCAGGATTCAAATATTTCCGAAAACTCTGGGCCCCAAATAAAGCCTGAGATATTCGAATCCCTATCATTACGGGCATCCCCAAAACCATGCCCCCTCGTTTCTCGAATCTAGAAGCCCCCATTGGGATCTCGTGTGCGGCGCTCAACACAGGGCTTTGCCACATTTTTGTGATGCATCTTACTGGTTCTTAGGAAGGAATAAGGGAATATGATCCTGATATAACCCCTTTGTACTATATTCCCTTACTCCCCACGAATGAGGAGCTTTTACTAGAGAATAAGGGTACTGAGTCGCTATGAGATCCTGATATACTTCTTCCCTAGGAACCAGTACGGCACTGCCTTGGGAGAAGCTTTTCATTCCTTTACCTCGGCCTCCCAGACAATTGGCTGCTGAGAGCAGATGGGGATCCAATCTAGACCTTGAATGCGCTTTAGGATTTGAGCCATTGTCTAAACTCCTAGTATCCCCCTTAATAACCCTTATAGTAGTCCCCTATATAATCCCTATATAATCCCTATATATCCCCCCTTTAAGGAGTTTAGACTATAGCTCATTTAGGGTTTAGAGTAATAAAGACATTCATCCTAGACCCCAGAAAAACAAAGGCTTCCTCATTATAGTAACCCTAAACCCTTATCATAGTATGTTACTTTAAGTTCCTTAACGGCAACTTTGGGTACTGCCCCACCCTGTAACAGTCGATGTCATGACCCTATATAACTGCATGATAAAAGTTATCCAGCTGTTACAGAGTGAGGGCGGTACCCAACCTAGTCGCTAAATCCAGAACTGCACAAAACAACACAAAAAAATGTCATTCCCAGCATTTCCCACGATAATTCCCAACTCCCCGAACAAGGAAACGGAGCCTATACCTCTGACAGCCAACGCGCAAAGCAGAAACTGACCAACTAGCAGTTCTACCAGCTCGTTGTTAGACTACTGCTAAAAAACCCAGAGGGTCCAAGTACCCAATAATTAGGTACTTGGGTTTAGGGTAATAGTCATTATAGTACAGGTTTTGGGTAAGTATATGATAAATAGGTACTTGGACCCTTAGGGAAAGTATAGCCTCATATGGGTGGATGTCAAAATTGTGGTACCCTTTTGGGTCCCTATTATAATACGGCGCCTAAATATTAGGGTACCCAAAAAGGGACCATAATTTTGACAACCACCCATATTCCTTATTGCGCTTTAGCGTGATGGACGTTATCCACTATTTGCAACTC
>CAJNIZ010003908.1:1463-13799 GCA_905231905.1 Symbiodinium pilosum
GTGTAGGGGTTTAGGGTTTAGGAGTGTGGGGTTTAGGGGTTTAGGGTTCAGGGTTTAGGGGTTTAGGGGTTGAATAGCTCTAGAATCTCAAAGCTTTGGGTGTGGGTGTCGCACCCTGTTGAATGCTTAAGTGAGGACCCCCATATCAGGCTCCAAAGGTACCTGTATGAGGGCAAGGGGGCGATACCGTGATGATAAATACCCACTTTGAAGAGTCCGGATCAACTGTTAGGGCTGGGCGCTTCAAATAGGATCACGTGCTGCAAAGACCTAAAACTGAGGGTCTTCTGGATCTCAGGAAGGGTCCACGCATCCGAACATCAGTTTCCATGTCTATCGTAATTTATTATCAGGCAACGCAATGAGAAGTGCAATGAGAAGTGTAATTTCAAGGCTTCATGAGTTCGAGGTGTAGTTATGAAGGTTGCAGGATTCTGGTGCTGCAACGTTAGGCAGGAAGCGCGCAGGTTCTGTGTGCCTACGCGCAGGTTGGTTCTTATTCTTACAGCTGAAGGTTCGGAACTTACCTAGTGTTTTTTTTTACCTAGGGTTAAGATCTCGATGTGCCAAAATGTTGACTTCCCTCTCGCTTTTTGGGGAGCAGCTCCTATCTGAAGGACAGACCCTAACTTTGAAGATGCCTCCGCGCAGTATAGTATGCAATGAGATTTGTAGTTATGCCGAACACACTCACAATGATCCCGAAGCGATGTACAACGTATTTTGGTCAAACGCACCCCGGAGCCTACTTTGAGAACAAGACCCAGAGAAGAAGTCTGGTAAACATGCCCAGTCTGATAAACACTCACATAAATGCTAAACATCAAGCCCTAACCCCTGAAGCCTGTAACCCCCGTAAGGGGTCCCGACGGCCTACACCCAGTACACTAAACCCTAAACCCTAAACCCTACCTAATTCCTAAGCCCTAAAAACCTAAACCCTAAAACCAAAGCCCTCAACCCTAAACCCAAGCCCTAAACCCTAGACTCTAAACCCTAAACCCTAAACCTTAACCGCGTGGCCGCTGAACTTCCAGGACTGCTTGTAGGGCTGTCCTTCGTCCATGCCAGATGGGGTGTTCACAGCTGGGGCTGATAAGGTTTGAGGGTTCAGGGTTTAGGGACTAACTATGGTTTAGGGCTTAGGGACTAGGGTTTAGCGGTTTTCTGCTTGATCTTATAGCACCACTCCCAAGGTTTTCAGTACGTTGGGTCTTGCAGGGCTTCAGTATCAACAGTAGCCTTCCTAGACGTATGATATACCTGATCAGTTCCTTAAGGCTGTACTATGTTCGTAAAAACGCACTCTAAGGAGACTAGAAATTTGAGGATCTGAGGCATGGATCTTTCAGGAGTGACTCCAGGTGGTGAATACTTCGCATGTCGGGTATGTTGCTGCGCGAGTCTCTAGTCTTGTGGCATGAAGCCGAGGGTCTTGCAATAGGTTACTAGTGGCAATAAGGGATAATGATACTTTATAAGGGGCCTACTCTATTCCGATTATACCACTATTGCAGGGTGGGGGGGGGGGTCCTCCTTCGCAATAGGGTCTAATGTTCTAAGGCCAGGGCCTTGTCGTGTGCTTCCACACATGGATTATTGAACCTACTTGGGGTTCGGAGCGGTCACTTTGGGTTAGCACTCTGAAGTGCTTTGATGTGCGGTAGCTTGGACCCCAAGCAATTGTAAGTCCTTGTCTTACAAGGTTCCAGCTGAGGGCCTAGCTAGGGTCTAGGTCAACGCTCTCCGTGAGTAGCACTGCATCCAGGTTTACGACTTCAGGTCGATGATGCCCTACTTGTTGCTTTTCGACAAGCATACCCTATAATCCCTTTATAACCCATTATAGTAGTTTCCATTTTCTTCTCCATTATCCCCCATATAACCCCAATATAACGAGAATGGTAGAGTGGGAAGCAATCACGCCTCAGCTCATACACCACCTGGCAGCTCAGCCTTCAGATGGTTTTTCCCAAAAAAAGGGGTGCCTTAGGGGCCCCTGGTTTATAAAGATCAGAGTACTGAAATATGGGGGTAGCAAGGCTATAGCTGTAGTTCTGCATTTCCAAATGCCTGTAGAGGTGTGAGGCGTGCCCTTTTGGAACAGACCTTCATACCCTTCATCCACCCCCAAACCCGCCGCTCCCAAACCGTAAATAACCCTAAACCCCAAACCCCAAACTCAGCCTGAGCCCTCGCCAGGTAAACCCTAAGCCCGAACCCAATCCCTATGAAACCTACAAAGCCTACAGACCCTATCAACCCCTATAAGCCCTGTAAAACCCCCGACTTCCAGACCCTAAACCCTCAAACCCTCATCCCTAGACCCTAAACATGAAACCTTCAAGCCTAAACCCTAAACCGAAGCCTCAAGCCCTAAACTTCAAACCCCCAGGCCTAAACCCTGAAACCCAAAGCCTGAACCTGCTCCGAGCATCTCTAGGAATGTCGCGTCCGCACAGACCTCCGGCCAGGGTGGCCTTGAAGATATCCGGTTTAGAGTATAGGGTTTAGGCTTTAGGGTACAGGGTTTAAGGTTTAGAGTATAGGGTTTAGGGTTTAGGGAGTTTTTGGGGCTGTAGGGTTTTGGGCTTAGGGTTTAAAGGGTTTAGGGCTCATACGCTCCGAGATGAAGGTCTGGGGCTTTGGGTTTTGGGCAGAGAGATTCGGGTTCAGGGTTTGAGGTTTAGAGCTTAGAAGCCCTTAACCCTAAACCCTCAACCCTAAAAGCTCGTAAATTCTGAAACCTAAAACCCTAAACCCTCAACCATCACCCTAAACCCTACACCCTGAAACTCTAAACCCTTACGCCAACCCCTGGCTTCACCAAGATGGCTAGAAACTCGAACCCTTAGGTGTTAGGGTTTAGGGTTTAGGGTTTAGGGTTCAGGGTTTAGGGTTTAGTGTTGAGGATTTAGGGTTGAGGGTGTAGGGTTGAGGGCTTAGGGCTATCGACTCAAGTGAGGGGACTCTGTTGTACGGATTCAACTAGTTTGGGGGAAATTACATAAGGGGACACGCATGTATGACAATGCCCATTTTGAGCTGGTAGGGTCCTGGCAGAAATCGGCAGAAACCTGCACATGCCTACAAAAACCATGCGCGCATGCTGATGACCCTCTGGATTCCGTAGTTTGCCACTTCTCAACGAAGTTTTGGGTTGCCGCGGGGATCGCCGAGGAACGCGGGTCGGTAAACAGAAAAAACAACCACTATAGGGGAATTTAACTGTAGTCTCCTTAAACCTATAAACAGAGTTGATACTATTTTCAACAATTCCTCAGGGCTATACTATAATACGATTTAAAATCATCCCTAAGCAGACTACAGTTAATAGGTGTCCTCCGCAAACCTAGATACCTTCCGTTGGCTCAACTTTTTTTCCATGTCAGAAAAAAGAATTCAAGCCAAGCAGCGTTCGAGTTAGCGCAAGCGCCTGTCAAGGCTTCCAGGTAGCCAGGGTTCGAGGCTCTGAAGAGCTGAAGTACTTGGCTATGCAGATTTGCTAAGGTTGCCCAGAACCTCCTATACAGCTCCTTCTTGGATAATTAGTACACGATGGTCCTTTACTTGCTCAAAAACCATAGCAAATCCAACAGCTGACTACATAGGAGCCCTTGGGTATAGCGTTCATACAGACCTTGAGGGGTGTTTTAGGATTGACCGGGCTCAGAGTGCAGAGTTCATGATCTGTCGCCTTCTGCTTGAGGGCTACGGGTGCGAATTTAAAGTATTGAGGTTCAAGGTTTTGGGGTTCGCGCTCAATAGGGTTTAGGGGCTCAGACTCTTTAGAGTTTAGGGGCTCAAAACCTTTAGGTTTTACAGGCTTGGAAGCTTTAGTCCATAACTTGTTTGAACAGCCGGTGCAATGCTTATGCGGCCAGTCCCAAAACACGCATGCCTTGGCTTCTTTGTGGGCGGCCTTATCCTTTACAAGGGCATTGGTCCCGTGTTGCTGCACACATTTCGCTGCACAAGACTTCTGCTACTGCACTCTCTGATCTATTCTACTGCCATCATGAAAATTTGGTGGGGGATCCTGTCGCTTTGCATGGGTTGCTCATGGAATTTCAGATCAGGCCTGTTCGCGCTGGTGATTCAGGTGGCTGCTCATGCTTTGGACGCTGAATGCATTCTGTGGCCTCTTGGACCTAAGAAACGTCATTGCAAGGTGTGTGAAAACAAACAATTGCAAGGACAGTGACCACCATCACCAGTATTTGTTGTGATGCTGAAGAAGTCGCAGGTAGCAATAGCCAGGAGGACTGCCATTGATTACCGACACAAGAAATCAAGCGTGGATGGCGGAGACTACTTGGAGGGTCAGGGTGGTAAGTAGGTGAATAGTGGGGATTGCCATATGGGTTATAGGGGTTATTAACCTACTTACTACGTCTCCCTGACCCTTCAAGTAGAACAGTGGCATGGTTGATTTGCGACTTTGCTTGCCTGTTCATTGGCGCAGGGAGCAGATTTGAATATCAACGTTCTCTCATTCCAACAGAATAGTTCGCTTTTTGACAGAGGCATGTACGTAATACGCTGGATTGGCAAAATCCTGCAGGACCCTCAGTTCTCTGAACCTTGGGAGTTATGACTCTATAGTATACTAAGGTCATGCCTGGATTTTGGTACCAACAGTACTTCACCCCGAGACTCCGATGATGAACGTCTAAGTCTGAAGCCTCGCAAGCTGTAGAGATCTCCCAAAATCTAAGGCAAAAACCCCGAGGATTTAGGGTAAAGTGTTTAGGGCTTAGGGTTTAGGGTTATAGTAGGCCTAGATGCCCCTAAGCTCCTCAACCTCCTCACCCTCAAGCACCAAAATCCATGGAAGCCCAGACCCTGAACCCCTCAACTGCACTACAACAGCGCCTGTTGCCAGCGAAGTGCCCTTGCGCACGCCTCCATTAAACTACGTAATGTAGTCGCGCAAGAAAATGGGTTGATGGTCTAGGGTTTACTAATGTAGTAGCCTAAGAAATGGGATTCGGGTCTAGCTTTAGTCTTTACATAGGAGTAACTTATAATGTAATCTAGTTCTACAAGCGTTAGAAGTGCATCATGTTCGCAATTATTCTGCCTTTTGGGGTAGGGTCTGCCAAAATAGGAGTTGAGGCTTGGGCGGGGTCTAGGGCTCTTGCGGGTGTAGGCTGGAGCAGGGTGCAGGGTTGGGAGTCTAGGGTTCAAGGTAACTTCTTTCACTAGTGTACCACTACTGGCGCACCCAGGCCTAGGCAGGGATGGAGCGCACTTCAGAACCCTTACTGGCGACTATGGAGGGGCTGATGCGACAAGCTCCCATCTTTGAAGTGGCGCTGAGAATACTAAGTAGCACTTTCTAGGGCGGTTTGCTCTTGTATCGCATGTGGCGCCTTTGCAACATGATGGCCCTTGTCCGGATCCTTTCGTTTCGGCCGAAAAAAAACCAGCCAGTGAGCCCAAACGTTTGGCAGTGTCTCAAAATGTCCCTACATAGCTCCCCACAGAGACCCTCATAATCCCTTTATGATATCCATATATCTCTGGTGTCCCGACGAAAGATGAAGCCTAAAGCATCTTCCTCCCAACAACTTACTGATTGTTAGCAGGGAATCTGGGAATCTAATCCCTGTATGAGCCCCTATATGAGGCGGGGTCAAAGTTACTTCTTTGGCCTCTATTGGTGTTGGAATTCGGGCGTCCCTTTCGATTTCCACATGTTAGGGGGATCTTCTCTTAACCCTAGCTGAAACGAATTAAGCCTATAGTTTCAGGACGTCACACATCGATCTTGGGGATTTTTGCCCGGCAACTACTGCATAGACGAAATCAAGCAAACGGTAATCTTGACCGCGACTTATGTAACCCTATATCTTATATTGCCTTATTCCCTACTAACCCTTAAGCTCGAACCCAAAATCCAAAACCCTAAACCCTGTAATATTCCCTACTAAGAAGCAGTGAGACAATGACCAAGCTGCCCCCAGAGCAGCGGCAACTGCGCTGAAGTCGGACAGGATGCCTAGGAGTTCCACGGCCTGTCCCGGCTCCAGGCTTAGGAATTGGGGTTTCGGGTTTGGGGTATACTTGGAGGGTCAGGGGGGCTTAGTAAGTAGGTTAATAATTGGGATACTTAGCGTTACTATATGGGTGATAAGGGTTATTAACCTAAGTTATAAGGGTTATTAACTGACTTACTAAGTCTCCCTGACCCTCCAAGTAGGGTTTGGGGCATAGGGTTTCGGTTCAGGGGGGGCTGCAGGGATCCTGGAATTCGGATGTAAAAGTCACAGTAAAGCTTTAGGATTTATAGGTTGCGCGTTTAGAACGGAAATTTCAACAACAAAAATGCAGAGTTTAACTGGGTTGTTGGGCTCAGTGTTTAGGCTGTAGATTCGTCTTGGTTCTACAAGGCCTGGTGAAGCTGCTATTTCTGCAGGCTTGATCGAAGCTTTGCTGGGGAGATTTTCAAGCTTATCCTGGGACGCTCTTTGCCCGCGCTTTTCCACCTGAGCACCCGCATGAGGACAGCGCTATTACGTTGTGACTTCTCCTAGCAAGCTAAGGACGATGAAGCAGTTGTGGCCTTACTATGACGCCGACTGCCAGCCCGATGTTTGCGGATACCAGGTAGAATGATGGCCCGACACCACTTAAAACAACTGAACAGGCAATCAATGTGCATACTTTTGGTCTTCGGGCCCTAAACCCTAAACCCTTACCCCTTTCAACCCTAATCCCTACATCCTAAACCCTAAACCCTAAAACTTGAACCTAGACCCCGGAAACCCAGACTCCCCTGACGGCAGCCCTCACCTACAAGCTGAGCCTTTTCCCGCTGCCTCACACTACGGCGGTTGAGGGTTTAGGGTTTAGGGTTTAGAGTTTAGGGTTCAAAGTTTAGGTTTTAGGGTTTAGGGTTAAGGGCTATTCCCAAACACATAAGACCCTAGCCCTGAATCCCTACCTTCCACCCTGAACCCAAAACCTAAAACCCATTCCCCAAAGCCCTAAACGATAAGCCCTAAACCTCAAACCCTCTAAATCCTAAACCCTAAACCCCAAAGCCTCAACATTAGCCCCAGAACCTAAACCTGAACCCCCAAATGGTGGTTTTCCTAACAAGGGTACTCCCCATATAGACACCAAAATGCCATAACCCATATTCTAAAAACGCCTAAGGAAGGTACCCCTAACCTGGCAAAAATCCTCTTCAAACCCTAAACCCTAAACCGCATAAACCCCTAAATCCTAAACCGTACACCCTATAAACCCTATAAACACCATAAACCCTATAGGCCCTATAAACCTTATAAACCCTATAGACCCGATAAACCTCATACCTTTCACTTTTGAAGTCTGCCTCTTCCCACTGCCAGGCTTCAGCTCTTGCGGACATCAGGGCCCCCAGGCCCTCTCGGCTGGGCAGCCCTGCCCTGCCCTGCCGAGGAGAGGGCTGTTAGGGTTTGGGTATGGGGGTTGGGGTTTGGGCTTTAGGGTTTAGGAAGAAGGGCATAGGGTTTAGGATAAAGGGCTTAGGGTTTAGGATAAAAGGCTTAGGGTTTAGGATAAAGGGTTTAGGGCTAAGGGTTGGAGGAGGAGGGTTCAGGGATTGGGGCTTTTGGCTTAGGTTAAGGGTTACGCTGAGAAAAGACCTGTAGCCCCAAGATTAGGCGAACCCCTAAGGAAGAGGTATGCCGCATGAAGCTCTAGGCAGTTGCATGTGGGGCTTACGGATAGGCTTATTGGGCTCAGGGCACAGGATAGGAGATTCTGTTGGGGATTAAGGTTTAGGGTTGTAAGTAGACAAGCTGAGTTGGGGGTAATAAAGGTTCTGCAGAAGTCTCGCGGTGAAGCTGCTCAGCATCTTAAACGATTTTTTTACTAGAAGTTGTGCTGGGGTGGAGTCATAAGCGTTGTTCTCATGTTCCCTTTTGGTTATAGATTATATTACGGCACCCTATATTCAGCGGTACCCAAATTGGGCCCTAATTTGGTAAGTATGGGTAACTATATATAGTACTTTCCATTGTCTTTTCCATTATCCCTAGACAACCCTAATATAACCCAATATATACCCTATATAACCCCTATATAATCCGCATAATTCCTGCAGTTTCACCCTAAACCCTAAACCCTAAACCCTTCCATTTTCTTTTCCATTATCCCCTAAACCTCCAGGCGGACCAGACTTGGGATTCTTTCAGCGCTTGGGGCGTGGAAAGTTGCAGGCTCCGAACTGCAAAAAGAGACCTTTGCTGGGTTTAGGGTTTAGGATTTAGGGTTGTAGAGCTTAGGGTTAGAGTTCAGAAGTCAGAGTCTGAAGCTCAAAGTGAGGGCTTCAGTGGGCTGCCCCCGCGTGATGTTTTCAGCGTGCTGCCAGGCTTTGCTTAGGTGGCGCATGGGGGCTCCGCACTAAAAAAAAGTATACAATATACTAACTACCACATCGACCCCAAATGAGGAACCCACAACTTAGACGGAATTCCGTGTTGCTCACTTTGGACACGGATGTACCCATTTTGTAGCACTGCCTGGGGCTCAACTATGTATACTATGCAAGATATTATCTTCCTTCTTATCCGCTTACGCGAATGACGAAGGGGCCCCAAGTCACTGGTGTTCTGCTATTTACAACGCTATAGATCAAAACACTACAAAAAGACTTTGCCTTAAACCCTAGAGCCTCTAGCTATGACGCTTTTCCTACCTGAGAGCGTATACACCCTAATATCCAAACTTCTAAACCCGGAATGCAAACCACGGACGCCACATGCACAACGCTGAAATTACCGTAGTAGATCTCTTGGTTCTTTAGGCATAGTCATACGGATCGGCTTTCGCAACTCCTCTTTAAGCACCTGTAAGTCAACCCTAGGCCCAAGATCTTGAAATTGGTCCGTTAGGCATCGCTATATGATTGAAATCTGGGTTGATGAGCGAATACCGAATCGGACTGGAGAAAAACTGTACAGGAAGCTAAAAATAATGGGCCCAGTTACCGGGAGAGTGGGGGAGCGGATCACTACACTAATCCCCATATCCACTAATAATGGTATACCAGGAATATATAAGGACCTTTCTCTAATTACCATTACCTCTCGTGGTGGGGGCCCAGCCTAATATATGATCTCCATATATAACCCACTCCCCCATAGCGCCATAGGGTTAGGGAGAGCGAGAAGGCCTGCCAAAGTCTCAGGGTCCCCTCCCACGCTGCAGCACGCGCGCAGGCGGCCATCCTAAGACCACAGGGTTTAGGGTTTAGGGTGTAGGGTTTCGGGTTTAGGGTTCAGGATTCAGGGTTTTTGGTTTATAGTCTCTAGGGTTTGTAGGTTTGTTTGTTGTTGTTTTTGTTGCGCCTCTTTTCGACCGAAGCACGAAAAGCCCACTAAGGCAGGTTTGTAGGGTTTAGGGTTTTAGGATTCAGGGATCAGGGTTTAGGATTTAGGGCTTTGGGATTAGGTCTTAAGTTTAAGGGTTAGGGCTTTCAGGCTAGGCGTTTAAGTTTTGCGGTTCATGTCTTCAAGTGTAGTTTGTAGGATTTTCTGGTCAAGGACTTGCAGTTTCGGGTTAGGTGCTGAGAGGCCGTCCAGCCCCTCCTTCTTTACAGGGTCGAGGATGCAGACTGCACAGGGTTTGCAGGCAGCGCCTTGGGCGTTGAGGGCCTTGGACTCTACGGCGCACAGTGGCAGCTGGATTCTGGGGATCAATGGTGAACTATAAAGATTTCTTCCCATGTGCTATGTCGTATTGAGCACTCCAGAATTTGTACTTCAAGGGATGTGAGGCTTTGAGCTTATAGTCCCCCTTACGTAGAAAGAATATGGGGTATATGTGGGGATCTTATTGGAATATACCCAAAGCCATATATTCTATCTACTTAAGGAGGACTATATGATCAAGGCTTGATGGCCGAGGTTTCAAGCAGGCTTAGGGTCTGGGGCCCATAAACTTGAATCCGGGCCCATCCATCCATCTACTCCCTTTAGGGTTTAGGGTTTAGGGTTAGGAATATGGCCCGACCCTAAACTCTGAACCCTTAGCCCCAAGCCTTGGAGAAGCTTCAATGCTTTCCGTTCACATGTCCATAATGATGGAAGATACTGATGAACATCAAACAAGTCTAAAACCCAAACCCTAAACCCTAAACCCTAAACCTTAACCGCTTCTTCGAAGAGATCTACCATCTCCTGGTTGCCGAATTCCCGATGCTACGACTACCCCTGAAGTATGATAGAAATGATGAGAACCCGTTGTAATCATGGTAAGGATCTACAGAGTTTAGGGTTTAGGGTTTAAGGCTTAAACCCTGCACCCTAAATCCTATTTGTAGTGAGCTTCTATACCCCCAAGAGGCTGCTGATTACCTTCTGAGCTACGAAGCTACGGAGGCTCCTAAACCTGAAAATCTACACCTCCACCTTTGGCCCCAAAGAGGTTAAAGCTTACCGACTTGGCTACATTTAGCCACTGAAATCTAGTTCAAAATCAATCGACCCCAACCCAGGCTGTCTGTCAGCGGGGAGCACGGTGTCACGGCTGACATCATCCTTAATTGAAAGCAGCAAGGATTGGGCAGGTCCCTTCGGCCTGAACATTGGCTCCCCCCAAAACCCGGGGGTTGATATGGTCGGGCCAGTAGATTTCCCAGAGGGTCCATGTACCCAATAATTAGGTACTTGGGATTTGGGTAATAGTAATTATAGTACAGGTTTTGGGTAAGTATATGATTATTGGGTACTTGGACCCATAGGCTTTTGCATGACGAGAATCGGACGCAGTTTAGGGTTTAGGGTTCAGGGTTTGGGAAAGCCTCAGGCAGCAAAAACTGTCAAGCGTGTTCCCTATATCCCGGCACAAGGGCCATATCATACAGCTATAACAGGAGAAAAGTAGGGAGAATGGAGAGAGATGACCTTGGCCCTAAACCCTAAAACCCTAAAACCCGAAGAATACTTAGTAGCCTGAGAGATGTTGCACATAAAGCTAGGGGTACCTTTTTGGGGTCCCCATAATAATCATGGGTTCAACTGAACCTAAATAACCTTAAATAAGGGGGGAACCTAGGGGGGTAGTATAGAGGGGGGTACTAGTTGAACCCATGAAATAAGGACTAAAATATTTTGGGGTCTAAGCTGGGGTCCCCTGTTTTTGGAAACCATATGAGCTACAAGCAATAGTTCCTACACAATCGAATGGACATGGGTTCCATATTAGGGAATGAATTAGGGACTACACTAAACTACAAATACAAGAGGGTCCATTGTTAAGGGGCCCTTAGTAAGGCTAATTTTGACTGTAGCTCATATGCTGTGCACCCGAATCATAGCTTAAGTATGCTGAGGCTGCATCATCCCTATCTGACACAAGGTACCCTTGGGCAAACCACAAATGGGAGTTCCCAAAACGAGGGGTAGCGTTTAAGCCCTAAACCCTGAACCCCTAAGCCCCCAAGGTCCCATGTCTATACTGGGGTCCCTCTATGTTGGAAAATTATCAGAACTACCTCCTCACGGTTTCCTTTACGTAGATACTCTTTTGACGTTTGAAAGTGCGCCTAGGTCTGTCACAGTCCCTGCATAAGAAGCCAAAGATGAGCAAGATGGTCTTGTAGTCTTTGTGCTGCCTACTCATGAGACCAGTCTCAGCAGTCAAAACCCAGCCCCCTACAAACGAATTGTCTGCCTCATATGCTGCAGTGGGGATTCTCCGGGGCATCATGCTTGGGATTCACCCTGAAACTTGGCCCGAATGATTAAAATATCCAAAATATAAACCTTCGAAAAGCAAATTAATCTAGGACATGAAGGAGGTCTCCGACCCTTTTAATTCCCTATATTTTATAGCAGTGTCCCTGCTTACCTCAGAAAGCCTCCAGTTCATAAGAGGCATCCAACACATGTTGTATTTTACAAGAAGTCTTGATCCAAAGAAAGCTACTTGCACCTCCCCGGGTTGAACTAGTGTTGTTCCAGAGGCTGTTTTTAGGCAGAGTTGAATGATTGGTCGGTCCAGAGTAAACCCTAAACCCTAAACCCAAGCAATCTCCAAACACAAGGCAAAGCTCTGTTGGAAGCTGTTGCTGCTCAAACGCAACAAACGTGTGCAGCGCCTGCCTCGCAGTCAGTGCTTTGAAGGCCATATGGGGTCTTCTCAAAAATTGTGCTGTCCCTGTTGGCCCGTACCACAACAATTCCGGGATCCAGTGTGAGATTCTGGGTGTAGGAGTTGGGAGTGTGAGTATTCCCCCTAGATAATCCCTATAATATGTATTCCCCGTATAAAATCCCTACATAATATATTCCCCCATTCCCTACTCAGAGCCAGTAAGTCCTAGTACCGGTCTCAAAC
>CAJNIZ010003909.1:0-11938 GCA_905231905.1 Symbiodinium pilosum
ACTTTTGAAATTGTAAAATCTGAAAATTAAGGAAATTGGGGACAAGCTTATATGGGCTTGATGGTTTAGGGTCTAGGGATTAGGGTTTAGGGTGTAGGCACTAGGGATTAGGGATTAGGGATTAAGGTTTAGGGACTAGGGTTTAGGGTTTAGGGTTTAGGGTGGGTTGGTACGGGTTTAAAGGGATATATAGGGTTAGCAGCCATGAAGGTAGGTACTAGGGTTCCTTTGAAGAGGGCTAGATAATGTTTAGGGCTAATACAGGGAGTTATAGGGTGTTATATAGGGGCTATGCAGAAGGTACCGGTACGCGTGAAATGGGGTTTATAGGGAGATATAGGGGTATATAGGGTTTTGGGCGGATTTAGGATTAAGGGTTCAGGGTTTAGGGTTTATGGAGAGGAAGGCAATGGAACTTACTATAGTATATCGGGGTTTTATAGAGATAATGTAAAATTGGAAACTACTGTTTAGAGTTAGGGTTTGGGGTTGAGGCTTTAGGGTTTAGGGTTCAGGGTTCAGGGTTTAGGACTTAGGGCTTAGCCCTCGGGATTCAGGTCAGCGTTCACGGGGTGCAGGTTTTAGCGCTCACAACCCTAAGCTAAACCCTAAACCCTCCCTAACCCCAAAGGTCGTACCCCCAAAAAGGTTTCCCCAGTGTAGGCTCCTTGTAGCCCTCATATGAACCAGTGTAGGTCTGTTTTTTGCTGAGGGGGCGCAGGTTTGAGGGCAATGATATGTAGGATTGACGATGGAAGCTGCCATTACCTGAGCCCCGAAAGCATGTAAAATAATTGCCTTTTGGGCTATATTTAGAGATTTTGCGCTATCGTTTTACCTCCTTCTGAGGCCAAGGTAAATCCTGAACCTCAAGCCCCTGACTTAAGAATAGCTTGTCATTGTCGGCCCCTTGTGGGCTCCAGCTTACTTAAACCCTAAACCCTAAAAGTGGAGCGCAGGCTTTGAGCCCAAACCCTAGACTACGGTTCCTAGGCTCGCTACCACAATGCCTGGGGATTGGGTACATAGGGTCACACCGGATTCCGTCTATCAACTGCGTTTCTAGGGTGGAACCAGCCAATTGTCTGACTAAGTCCATTGATACGATGGATACTAAAACTCCTGCATGACCCTAAGTGCCCTTTACCTTGGGAATCATGGTGCTACAGTATACTAAGGTCATGCAGGGTTTTAAGTATCATCGATACAACTGTACTTCCTGAGGGTGTGGCAGTGATTTGGGGGCTGTCCCAAGGGTGGCCTGTTTGTTTGATGGTTGTTCATAGGAAATCAAAGACTGGAAGCCACGGGAGTAGGGGCGACTAATGGCTCCATATCTTCCTTCACTACTAGCAACTCGTAAGTCTGGAGTGTGGGTACTTTCCAGAAGTCTAAACCTTATGGGCTATGTTTTAGGGTTTAGGGTGTAAGGGTGTAGGCTTTATAAAGTGTAGGAATTAGGGCTTGGGTTCTAGGGTTTTAAGGTTTAGGTCTTAGGGTTTTAGGGTTTAGGTGTTACGGTTTGTCCCTCTGGGGCCGGCTTCTCCAGAGTGGGGTGGCCAAGGGCTTAGCAACGAGAATCCTAAACCCTAAACTCAAGGGTTCCAGGGCTGCACACCTAAGCTCGTACCCCTAAAAGGTTTCCCCTATTGGCCTGAATATACTGGCCTAGGGTCCCTGAAAGGATCCGAAAACCTAGGGGTACAACTTTAGGGGTACAGGTCTGAAACCCATGATAAGCCCTAAACCACCTGGCTCTTGGTTTGAACTTTACAGGTTTTTGGTTGAAAGTTTGGGTCTACCTGAACCCCAACCCTAAACCCTAAACCCCCAAAAGCCTTTAAACATCGCTCAACAGGACATTGTTCTACATACTTAGGGGGTTCAGGTAGCCCCAAACCCTAAACTCTAAATCCGTAAACCCTAAGCCCAAACACTAAGCCGCAAACCCTAAATCCTAAATCCGTAAACATTAAGCCCTGAACCCTAAGCCTTTGGGGATTCGGGTGGGTGCTCACGGTCTGAGATTCTGAAAAACCGGGGAGTTGTCAGCACAGCGGTACCCTCAGGGTCCCGGTGGCTACATTGAAATATGAAGTTTAGGGTTTAGAGTTTAGGAATTAGGATTTAGGATTTAAGTTGGGCGCTGCCCCCCCCCCACCCCTCAGTAACCGTTGGATAATAATATAAAATGGTTATATATAGCCCTTAGTAGGACCCCATCATACAGACTGTTACTGGGTGGGGGCAGTACCCAAGATTTAAGGTTTAGGGTTTAGGATTTGAATTATCCAAAGCCCACAGGTGAATGTCCACGGAACCGGCTGCTGCTCTTTCCATGTGGCCGCGGCCTACCTACAGAAGCAGGCGAAGTTTCTTTCCAAAGCGGGCGCGGCTGCATTGGACGGTTCTGGGCTTTTATAGGCGAATTTAGGGTTGAGGCTTCAGGGTTTAGGGTTTTTGGCTTAGGGTTTAGGGTCAGGAGTTGAAAGAAAATAGAAGCTATAGTATCACTTAGGGTGTAGAGTGTAGGTTTCTTGGTTTTAGGCTTTCAGGCTTACAGGCTTGAGGGTTCTTAGGGGAATTCGGCATCTTCAGCTTTGAAGATATGTTCAGCTTTGAAGATGTTAGGCGATTTCCAGCGTTCGCATGGCAAGCTGTGGGGTTTAATGTAGACCCCTGATTAATAAACCCCCTTCCCTTAATGGGGATTATGATAGGGATCCCAATATTTAGGCCCTTGAAAGGAGGGGGTTTATTCATTCGGGGTCTACATTAACCCTAAACCCTAAATAGTAGTTTCCAGCTATTTTCCATTATCCTGTATAATCCCTATTTTCCCCCTAGATTACTATATTACCCATATTAATTAGATTACTATATTACCCATATTAATTAGGGATCTACATTATCATGGTTTGCCCTACCATCTCAAGCTTCTGCTTAATTAGGCTTAATGAGCACGAGTTACAGGTTTAGGGTTTAGGGTTTGGGGTTTAGGGTGTAGGGGTTTGGGGTTTATGGTTAAGGGTTTAGGAATTAGGGTATGACTTCAAATGACTTTGATTCAAGGAGGGCCTATGGGGGAGTAGTATGGGGGCCTGTAAGGAACCACAAGTTTAGCGTTGGGTTCCGTTTTAGGTTTTACAGGGATGGTTTGAACATGTTTGTTAACTGTTATACCTTTCATCCTTATATGGGACCTATAAAGGCGTGTAGGGTAGCCCCTAAATGCATGGAAACCCTGAAGCCGAAGGTTTAAATACAGTATTTAGGGGTTTACCTTGGGCCCAAACGCTTTTCGGAATTGCGCTATAGGGTGCCCAAACTGAAAGCCTTGGGGGTTTTAGGTTCGGGGTGAGAGTTTTGGTAGTTAGTCCCTAGCACCAGGGTAACTTTAAGAACATACGTAGACATCTATAGGCTCGTTGAAACATTCTACACACCTGGGCCCAGAGAAGGATACAACCCTAGCCCTTAAACCCTAAATCCCACCGGCACCCTGAACCCCAAACCCTCTAAATCGTAAATCCTAAAACTGTAAACCCTAACCTTAAACCTTATTCCCTAAACTCCAATCCGAAACCCTCAACTGTAAACCCTAAACCCTTGAAACCTTATTCCCAAAGCTCCACAACCTCCCGTGCTAAACCTCCCAAACCCTCGAAGCCCTATCCCCTGAACAGGGTTGCTGTTAAGAAATTTCAATATGGCTACTATCTACATTTACTACAATATACCAGATGGTAACCCTAAACCGCAAACCCTAAACCCTAAATACCCACATTGTGGTAACTTATTTTAAGTTCCTTGACAGCAACCCAGTAATTATTCCCTAAACTCCCCCCCCCATCCCTAAACCTCCTGAACCCTAAATCCCTAAACCCCTAAACCCTAAACTCCAAACCCTAAACCCTAAACCTTAAACCCTAAACCCTATTTGCCCTATATAACTTAAGTTCCTTAACATCGTCACGGAATAGAAGTAGGGACATCTACGCTCAGGAGATGCCGTGCAGTAGCCTTCAGCTTCACAGCGATTGGCAGCCCTTGGGCTCCAAAGGAGCAATCAATCTCCATACTTAACGGGGCTCAAAATAGACCCCAAAATACTATACTTGAGAAATAGGAACCACCCTAACGCAGGGGAAATTTGTAAGTGGATTTGGGGTTCAGGGCTTGCGCCTTAAGGTTTGGGGTTAAGGGCTGCAAGCTTTCAGGGTTTAGGGTTTGCAGGGTTCGGGGGCTTTATAGGGTTTAGGGTCTAGGGGTTGCGGTTTAGGCGTTCATTGGGCCCAGGGGTTTTGGATTTTGGTTCAGGGGTTTCAGGGTTTGGGTTTTACGGGTTGGTAGGGTTTAGGGCCAGGGGTTTGCACGACTTAGGGTTCGTAGGGTTTAGGGCTTAGAGCTTAGGGCTCATCTGGCTTATAAGTTTTAGGGTTTAGGAGTCGATAGGGCTTAGGGTTTACAGGGTTCACACGGTTTACAGGGTTTAAGGGTTTGTTAGGATTTATATGGTTTGGGGTTTAGGGAACTTCGGGTTTAGGGGCCTACATCTTTGCAAACACTCGACATGAAATGGAACCTTAGTTTCAGTATCCTAAGGCTCTTGGGCCCTCGTAGTGGGATCCCAGACCTTAGCCCCCAGAGCCCAAGCCTTCCCCCAGAAAGCCCCAAATGGTCCTAGGAGCCTTAGGGTAGGGTTCTCGGTGGCCGTTTTACATGAAGTTACCTACATGCTAAACCGACACACAAGAGCAGATCGATTCCGAGCTGGATTTCGTCGACGACGAGCTCCGCCTCAGCGTCAAGATCCTTGCGCGGCGGAGGGGCCAGAACAGCTGAGTTGGAGTCCACACCATTTCGCAGCCCATCTATCTGCCTGCAGGCCGACTTTTTCATGTTGTGCGAAACTTTTCGAGGTGCTGGCCTCAAGTTTGCGTTATGATTGCAAGCCAGCTGCTTGTAGCCTGTAAGGCGTTACCAGGCGTCCCCGCAACCCACAGAATGGCGTTGGGTGCTCGGTTGTTCCCATCGTGCACGCTTGTAGAGGCGCTGCTTGCAGATATCGCGCTGGGTTTCAGATTTGTCCCAAGGTGGGGTTGCATAAAAGCCTCGCGCCGATAATCAGGAAAAAGCGATACTTTTAGCGCAGGCAGTAGCCCAGATGCTTGGAAATGCTTGGACGCCGAGAGGGGTGCGTCCAGGACCGGGGCCGCTCCCCAGGGCCCGTGATTTGCAGAGCATTGAGTTTCGGGACTGACTTTGGGGAGCATTGGTTTAGGGTTTCGCGTCGGAGTTAGGGAGCCGTCGAGACTGTCTTGGGGAGCAGTGAGTTTGCAGAACCTAAACCCTAAATCCGAAGAAAGCTCACCCCCCAAACCCTTAAATCCTAAAAAGCTCAAGCCCAAAGCCTAAACCCTAAGACTGAAATACCCTCAACTTCGACCTTGAACCCTCAATCTGAATTAGCCTAGAACGCAACCTAAATCCTAAGTCTGAAATAGCCGAAGAAACTTATCCTTGGACCCTAAACTTGAAATCTAGCATAAACCTTGAGGCCTGAACCTGAAACAGAACAAGCACGCCACACTAAAACCATGAGCACCAAATTCAGGCTTCTGAGGTTTACGGGTTTTTAGGGTTTCGGGTAACCCCCCAGACGAAGCCCTGAACAAGGACTTAAAGGTGAGATGGTAGCTAACCCTAAGGGTCCAAGGACCCAAATAATAGGGTTTTAGGGCCCAAATACCAATAATATTATAGTACTTGGGCCCTAAGCCCTATTATTTGGGTCCTTGGACCTTTGGGGTAAGCTCTAAACAGGAGTAGGTTTGTAGGTTTGAACATACTTTTCATGTTTTACCCCTAATACCTGTGTAATCCCTAGAAAGTCATGCATTTTTTTATTTTATTTTATTTTTTTTACAGGGCCTCCAGACCTACCCAGGTAAGCCCAAAACCCCAAATCCTAAACCTTGAACCCTCCATGCCACAAAGACCTGGACCCTAAAAGCGCGCAAAAATCCGAAGCCCTGTATCCCACAGCGGGTTTACTCTTACTTATGGAAACTACCAAAGCCTGAGACAGCCATTTGATTCTCCATTATTGGGATGATATCCGTAAACCCTAAACCTGAAATCCTTGAATCCCAGATCCTAAAATCCTTGAATCCTACACAAAACAATCCTAGAATCCTAAACCCTACAAACCTGAACCGTAACCTTCCCAAAACCCTTTGAACCCTCAAGACCTTAAGCGCTAAACCCCAAAGACCCCAAACCCTGAAATCCCTGAACCAAAAGCCCGAACCCTAAACCCTAAGCTCTTAAGGTAAAAAAAAAAGAGAAAAACTAAGCTCTATCCGAAAGGGTCCAAGGACCCAAATACTAGGGTTTCAGGGCCCAAATACCACCGAAAGCCCTATGATTTTGGTCCTTGGACCTTTAGGGTATCCCCCCTATACCCTAAACCCTAAACCCTATATACCCTAAACCCCAAAACCCCAAACCCTAAAGCCCTTAACCCTAAACACTCAATATATACCCTATTATAAACCCAATATGCTATAGTAGCTTCCATTTTCTTTTCCATTATAACTCCCTATATACCCTAAACCCTAAACCATATGTACCTCAAACCCTAAACCCTAAACCCTATGTACCCTAAACCCTATAAACCCCATGTACCCGAAACCCTAAACCATATCTACCCTAAACCCTATATACCCTAATAAACCCTATATACCCTATGTACCCTAAACACCCTAAACTCCCAGGTGCTCGATCTGCGGCATCTTGCATTCTCTTGACGAAGGTCTCGAGACGGAGGACGGCAAATTCTGGTGCCCAGTCTGTTGCTCGCCTGGATATTAGGGTTTAGGGTTTTAGGGTTTTAGGGTTTTAGGTTTAGGGTTTAGGGATGTAGGGGTTTCCCAAAATTAGGGGTACCTTTTTGGGGGCTCCCTATAATAAGGATTATAGTATTTTGGGAGTCTATATTGGGGTCCCCTTTATTTAGGGAAACTACCGCCTCTTTCTGGTTTAGGGGTTAGGGGTTTAGGGGTTTAAGGGTTTAGGGGTTTAGGAATTTAGGGTTTTCGGGGTTTAGGGTTTGGGGTCTAGGGTTTTTGAGGTTTGTTTGTTAGGGTTTAGGGAGTTTAGAGTTTAGGATTTGTGGTTTAGGTTGTTTTGGGTTTAGCTTGTTCAGGGTTTAGGGTTTTGAGGATTGAGGGATAAGGCTTTTAAGGTGTAGGGTTTAGGATTTAGGGTTTTCGCGGTTTAGGGTTTGGAGTCCAGGGCTTTTTAGATGTTAGCTTGTTTGGGGATTCTGGGTTACGGCCCTAAGCGCGAAAGCCCCAAACCCTTAAACTTTAATAGGGTTAAGGTTGGTAAGGTGTAGGGCTCAGGGCCTACGACCCTAAACCCTAAACCCCTAATCTAGGATCAAGGATTTGGGCCGTTGTCTATTCGTGATTGTTCGTGGTTTGCTTGGAGGGTCAGAGGGCGTTGGTAAGTAGGTCAATAATAGGAGGGTTTAGGGTTTAGGATAACTTGGGTCACCCTAAACCCTCAGCCCTAAACCCTACACCCTGAGTATGCTGAGTAAGCCCCCCTGCCCCTCCAAGGATGTAGGATGTAGGGCGGGGCATCTGGGGTTCAGAATATACGCAGTAGGGTGTAGTTTGTGTAATGAAGGTTTTGGGCTGTAGGAGGTACAATGAACCCGAAACCGCATAGGGTTTATGAATCATTGCTTCTTTGGGCTGAAGCGGTTTACGTGATTGCTCCGCGCGAGGCCGGGTATGTAAACCCTATGACTGTGTGATAGGAATGCCAAGCAGGTGTCTAGTAAGAGCCCTAAGCCTAAATCCCTCCAAACCCTAAGCCCTAAACCCATAAGTCCTTGCAGGGATGACAGTTCCTCAACACCCAAGCCTGTTCAGCCCAAAGTCAAGGCCTCCAGAATTCCTTGCTCAGAAATCCCCACGTCACACAATCGGGTCGCGCAGGGCGTTAAGTCTTGGGGGGCTTTCGAGACGAATGTTGTAGGGCTTATATAAGTTTACACTTCTACCGGAACTTCATAGATTGCCTCTTCAACAGCGCAGAATAGGGGCAGGGCATCTCGAGTGGGTCCCTAAACACTTCTTTGGGGGGAAGTTGTCCACAGTGTTCGCTAAGCCATCACTACGGCATCACCCTATCCCTAAACCCTAAACCTTAAACCCTAAACCCTAAACCTTACACCCCAAACCCTAAATCCTAAACCCGTAACCCTGCATAACCCCAGTTGTTGTTGAACTGAGGCTGCTCAACGGAGCCCCTGGCCGTGCCGGGAGGTGCCTTGCGATAGCTCGCCGCCGCTGAACAGTCTCTACTGGATGGATGGTTACATTGGGATAATGGAAAAGAAAATGGAAACTACCATGATGGGTTATATAGGGGTTTCCCCAAATTAGGGGTACCCTTTCTGGGGGTCCCCATAATAAGGACTATGGTATTTTTTGGTGTCTATATTGGGGTCCCCTATTTTGGGACTATGGTATTTTTTGGTGTCTATATTGGGGTCCCCTATTTTGGGAAATTACCTCTCTACTGGATGGTTGGTGTCTGCCTATAGGCTGTGGCGCTTAGGGCTTACTGCTTCCTGAACCCTAAACACTCAACCCTATAAACCCCTACGTAAGCCCTATAAAGCTTATTCAACACAACAACTATAAACCTTAAACCCAAAACCCTAAAACCTAAATCCCCCTAAGGGTCCAAGGACCCAAATAATAGGGTTTTAGGGCCCAAGTACCATTAATGTTATAGTATTTGGGCCCTAAAACCCTATCATTTGGGTCCTCGGACCCTTAGGGTCCTAGATCCTGAACCACGGGATGAGGCTTTACGGGGGTCCTTTTGGAGGCCTTCAACCATCCATCAGTCCAGGCCCGCGCCCTTACTGAGGACCCCGCTTGGGTGTAGGGATTAGGGTTTAGGATTTTGGGTGTAGGGTTTAGGGTTTAAGGATTTAGGGTTTTAGGGTTTAGGGTTTAGGGATTTAGGGTGTAGAGTTTAGGGATTTAGGGTTTTAGGGTTTAGGGTTTTAGAGTTTAGGGTTTAGGGTTCAGGGTTCAGGGCTTGGGATTTTGGGTCTCGGGCGTAGGATTGACAAATCCCCACTCGTTGTGAGACATCACAGGCTACCACCAAATCACTTCCTGCTAGGGTTTAGGGCTACGCCCTGAATTCCCACCTCAAAAAGATACTCTTCTGGCTTTTGATGTAAAGCAAACGTCATGACGGGCCCGCCGCAGGTGGGGCCTCCAAGGGCCCTTGACCTCATCTACGGCGGATTTTTGATGGGTTGCCGGGAGGCCCCTAGCCTCAAGGCCCCTATTCCGGAAATTTGCTGCAGCCAGGGTCCAGGCCATGGAAGGAGGCTGAAAATGGGCGGCCTTGGAATTTTGGTAAAATAGATTTGGCCCACAAGGGTGGCTGGAGTGTACGGAAGAAGCCCGGAGGGGCCGATACGTTCACCCTCCATGGGCTCCTCCCATTGTCTTACCCAAAAGGCTGACGTGTTTCTTCAGTGTCTAACCACCCTAGTAATGGGTGGGAACGGCCTAAGCAGGCCGGGTGGGAATTTAGGGTTCATAGGGTTAAGGGTTTAGGATCTAGGGTTTAGGGTTTATAGAGTTTTTAGGATTTAAGCTTTAGGTTTTAGGGTTTGGGTATTATAGCGTTTAGGACTTTTGGTTTACGGCTTAGGTTGTGGTGGTCTCTGTTATTGGGTGGGGCCTTGGCAAACCGCTTCCTGAGTCAAAGTCAAGAGTTTGTCGCGAATGCCAACTGCGATGAACGCTAGTAACGCTAGTGAAGCAAATCAAGCTCAATCTCCTAGAGCCTTTTAGGGTCTAGGCTAAGGCCCTAGAACCTCCCCAAGTGCCTGAATCAGTGTTTAGCACTTTACATGAACTAGGGCAACCCACTATGGACACCATATACTGCCATCCTTATGATAGGTACACCCCATATCTACCGAAAATGTAACCCTATAGCCTATTCATACCTTATCTACCGAAGCGTAAACCCTATAGCCCTATTCATACCCCAAGCCCTAAACCCTATATGTATCCTTACATGCAAACCTAAACCCTACACCCCTAAACCCCTAAACCCTAAACCGTGTCCATAAGCCCTAAATCCAAATCCCAAAGTTGAGCCCCTAAAGCCTATAGACCCCAATGAGAAGACTACAGCAGTTACAATTTTAATTCGCGGTCCTCCGAATAGTACAGCACATGTATATATATATATATAGTATACTTACTTACTTCTTTGCCCTTAAATCCTACACCAAAAAACCGTAAAGCCTAAAATCCTAAACCCTAAACCCTACATGAACCCTCTAAACCCAAACACTCCGCGGAAATCCAGATCTATGGCTCAGGGAGCGACTGTGCGATGCAAGGTTTCTGGCCGAAGTGTCGTCTGACCGGTGCTTGAGGGAAAGTGCGGTTAGGGTTTGGGTTTTGGGGGTAAGGTTTAGGATCTTTGCTCAAGCTCTGAGGGCTTGGCGTTTAGGATTTTGGCTAGGTGATAGGGTGCTAGGGTTTTTGCGTTTAGGATGTAGGATGTAGGGTTAGCGCAGGAAGCACCAGAAAGATTCTGCACGTGCAGAGATCGCCCTGCAGAGATCGCCCGGATCATGGGGCGATCAAGTCTTGGGGATCTGAAGTCCATAGGACATAGGTACGTTGCGCCGACCTTAGACCCTAAATCCTAAGTTTGGTCCGTACAGTGAATAGATGATACTTTACTTGGGCGTCATGAGTGGTCCATAAACAGTAGCTACTTTGGACTAGTTAAATACGAGATCGGGAAAACCAAGTTATGGCCAGACAGCATCCTTTAGTTTCTTGTAACTACGCAGTAGGGTTTAGGGTTTGAGGTTTAGGGTTTAGGGTGGGCTTCCTGTTGATACCCCAAAAACCCTGCATGATATCATTATTCATGGCATCATCTAAACTCCTAGAATTCTCAAAGTATATAGGGTACGAGTTATGCAGGAATTGTAATCATCCGCCGTAAACCAGTGGTTCGTGATATACTACCTGGTAGTTTCCCTAAATAAGGTGACCTCAATATAGACCCCAAAATACTATAGTCCTTATTATAGAGACCCCCAAAATGGTACCCCCAATTTTGGGAAGCTACTACCTAGATCCCCAAGGAATTTTCTCATCAGACTCTTGGGTCCACGATGTGACGCTGAAGGCCCCATTAGTCGAAGGGAGGATTCTGCATTCCCAGCAATACACTTGATACTAGAATCTTAGTGATTAAGGGTTTAAGGTTTGGGATTTTAGGTTTTGATATTCCAATCTGGGTGACTAAGGGTTTAGGATTTTAGGTTGTGTGGAAATATGGCAGTCTCGTATGTTGAGGTGCAGGATGTTTAGTGTCAGCGGCATGGGGTGGTTGGTCAGAACTGAGGGGTACCTTTCTGGGAGCCCCTATAATGTCAACATTTAGGTGGGGATTGGCACGGGATCATCCTGGGGAATGCTCGGCTTTTGAAATCAGTTCATTCCTACAACGGACACTACCCGTTAAATGTCAACCCTGTCTATCTGCAATAGCGGGCAATACACCTGGACTCCACTGCGGCTGCTACTGCTATTGCTACTGTTGATGCTACTGTCGCCACTACTGGTAAACTCGCTTTCTAGTCGTACTACTACTTCGATTACGATGCCAACTACAAATTCGATTGCTTGCTCATTACCACTTCTATTCCTCGGACTGCTGCTGCTTTTGCCTTTCTCATGCTGCTATTCCTTGCTCCACTACCACTAGACCAATATCTTTTTTAAAGGTGTGAGTAGTGCATGATACACAGTGCGGGCTTGCACAAGCCCAGTGGAGTAGTATTTTATTTGGGGAT
>CAJNIZ010003910.1:10500-22583 GCA_905231905.1 Symbiodinium pilosum
ATTTTTGTTTGGGGCCCCCCCCCCCCACACTAATCAGGACCCAACATTACCATCATGAATGTTCAGTGCGGTAGCCCCACCCCCTGAACCCTACCCTCCGCCAAACCGAGCAGGGAAGTCCGTATACACCTCTTCAAAAGGACAATAGCTTTATTGGGTCCACTTTGCCCTTATATTCCTAATTTGGCATCATCCCCAAAAAAAGGGAGACTCCCGAAAGTGGACCCTCACTTTTGGAAACCCGAACATGTATTTTGCGGCCCCTGTTATGTCCCGCAACGCTTTGGGGGGAACACCTTGAACCAAACATCAGCGAGTACCAACCTTCCCAACTGCAGCCGCACATGGTCTGGGATCTGAGGTTTAAGAAGGTTTCCGCACCCGCATGTAGAGTCACGAAAGCACTTGACGTGAGCCCTTAACACCAATTTTTGAAAACTGCTCTGCCAGCTCTCTTCTTAGTGATTGAAGGAGAGTGGGAGCGTGAATCCCGATAAGAATGACGCATATTAGCTCCTATATTCTCTCCCCGTTAAGCACTAGTAAGGCTTTTCAGATTGCATGAGCACAGGCAGCGCAGCTGAGGGAAGGAAAAGCCAGGCTGCCAGGCGGGCTGAGGGTTTGAACTTCATTGGGTTTAGGGTTTCGATTTTGGTTTAGAACTTAGGGTTGAAGGTTAGGAGTTCCGGGTTTATAGACTTTAAGGTCTAGGACTTGAAGTGTAGGGCTTGCGGTTTGGGGTGTTACAGTCTTTAGGGTGTTCAGTGGTGGTCCTAGCAAGTGGTTTATAATACCCTAAGCCCAAATCCCTAAACCCTGTAGCGGTGACAGGTCGAGTTGCTGTACTAAGTAGATCGAAGGCTCTACTGTGTAGTTGCGTGCCTACTAAGCTCCAGAACCATCCGAGTGAGTGAAGCCAGGTTTCAGTTGCAGAGTCTAGGAAGTCTGAAGTACTGCACAAGCCTGAACAAAGGAGAGCAGCAAGCCCCCGCATCTTATGTCACTGGAGTATACGGGATAAAAAGACGATGCCTTGAACATGACGCATGACCTCCTTTCAGTCATCATTACCGCCGTTTATGAGTACTTTTCGATCGCAATACTCAGCTCCGCGACGGATACATTGCGCAGAAACGAGTAAACCTTAGACCACGCGGCGGACTCATGAATCAGGATGCCGCATACCTTGCGAGGCCCTTCCTCATGAACTTCGTTTTGCTGTTTTTTGGGATTCCTTCTGCTGGGTTGTCAGAGCTGGGGGCCCTCAGGTACCGGGGATTTTTGTGGGGGTAACACACGGGATTGTGGGGTCCCAGTTAAGGATTGCAGGCTTCCGCTTGGCTGAGGTAGCGGGGAAAGGGGAACGGAAGGTCTGTGCTTTGCTGGTGAGTACTGCGATTAAGATGAACAGGCACCATACTGCAACACGTGGTGCTCTCAAGTAGTCAGGCTGGCTCAACGGTTCTCAATGGCAAAGATACAACTTCGAGAGTCCCTTGATTATCCCTCACAAAGCGTAGCCCCAGGTAGCCTACTTCCTTAAGACAACATCTTCTCTGCCCCCCCCCCGAAGTGTTCTATTTTTTAGGAGGCTTCAGCCTGAACCCCCCCACCCGGCAGGTTCTGGCCCATTGCAGAAGGGCGAGCGAGTTCGTGTCAAGACCCTCAGACGGCAAGAAGTGATTGAGCTGAACTTTTTGGCTTAAGGGGTTTGCGTCGGCAATTAATCACACGTTGAAGGTCTCAGCTTTAAGTTCCGGGTCAGGGCTTAGTGGTGTGAGGGGTAGCGGTGGTGGTGGCGGCGGCCGCGGTGGCAGCTTAATTGTTGTCATTGGAGTAGCGGCAGTTTGGCTTCTGCTGGTTCTGGTGCTGGTGCCGGTGGGAGGGGGGTTGCGGAGGCGGTTTGCTGGCTGTGGCGGGGCGGCGGCCGAGGAGGGAGAGCAGCAGGAGGAGGAGGAGGAGGTGGTGGTGGGGGTCGGTGCTGGTGCTGGTGCGGTGCAGGTGCCGGCGGCAGTGGTCGTGGTGGTGGTAGCGGCGGCGGTGTGGTGACGGCGGTGATGATGGTAACAGCGGTGGGAGTCGTGGTGGGGGATGGTGGGGATGCTGGTGGGGGCGGTGGCGGTGGTGGTAGTGGAACACAAGCGGTGAAATTCATTCTGGCGGCAGCAGCAGCTGTGTTTCCTAGAGATGACAGCAAGCAAGCTTAACAGGCTCCACGATGCTCGCGGCAAGCCCTTGGGGACGCTTATCGAGGCAGGGTGGGGGTTTAGAGTGAGTTTGCTTCTGAATGCATAGGACAGAGGGGTTGGATGGCAAGGCCTCTTAACGACCTTGATGGCTTGGTGGAATTGGGCTGTGTTGTTCAAAGCCAAGATGCCCAAGAACAAAATCCTTGAGACCACGGCGTTTTCAGGGCGAAGTCCTCGACGTTGGCCGGCGCTCAGGGTCTGGATCATTCCAGCCCAATGGGGTGTTCCGCCCAAGTGGCCAAAGCGAGGTGCCTTGGTTATGATGATTGAGATTCAGAGTCCGCTTCGGGGTTCTAGAAATTCTGAGCAAGCTCCTGGTCAGCATCTCCTTTTAGATTGCATTGTACAATACACCCCGAACCTTGTTCTAGTTTTCTAGGCTCTTACATTACAAGATTTTGCAGGTGCACGCGGCAGGATCAGCCAATATCCGGCGCTCGGGGTTTGGGGTTTAGGATTTCGGGACTATGCGGCCCGCGGAAAATCCGAAAGATCATCCCACCGACTAGATCAGGTTGCCTCTTTCAAATCGAGTGCATCAAGCTCACAGGAGACGTCTGCTGTTCTACCCAACTCTCGCAGGAGTAATTTCAGCAGTCCGTTCAAACTTGAAAATGTGGATTTTCTGGTGGGGCCTAGTAGGGCCTAGGACCACAATCGTAAGACAATCTTTTAACAATCCATTTAAGATCAAATCAAAAAACAGTTGTAATCTAGTTAGAACTTAATCAAAAGCGGGCTATAAAAGCGTAATAAGATCACGTAAAACCACATTCAGATTTTGTATAAGTTCTTTTTGAACAACATAAGACAATATAAACAACAGGAAACCAAGGGAATGCACAATTCCCTTGGATTCCTTGTTGGAAGTCCTACAAACGACCTCAGAGCCCCCCCAATTCACTGTAACGTGGATCTCTTTCAAAAGTAGTCTCGGCCGTTTCGTGCGACTTTCTGGAAGCGGGAGATTCTTTGGGGCGAGTTTTTCTTATTGAATTATTGGGGAGTGTTTTTTTATTATCAGGGGAGGCGATTATCTCTATATGTCCTTGTATATTATTCGGGGAGGGGATGAAAACCCCATTCTCGTGTTGGTCTGAGTCAGTCCGTGCCTATACACCTTGCCCTACGCCCTATCCCCAGACCCTAAACCCCCTAACCCTAAGCTCTATGCCCTGATCCCCATAATCCTAAACCCTGAACACAAACCCTAGCCTCTAAATCCTACATTGTAGTCTACACTTTCTGGTTTCATTTCATTCTCCATGTAATGCGCCTTACAAAATCCAAATAACCCTTATACCGAGATCCTCCAACTTCCCTGTATTTAGGTCTAAGTACCCACCACAAGCGGCCCTTACGGGTACTAGGAGTGTCCTGGCATATGGTAGTTCCCACCCAAACCTTGAACTCTAAACCCTAACGGCCCTAATAAAACCCTAAACTCTAGACCCCAACCTAAGCCCCAAGTCCTAATTAAACCCTAAACCCCAATCCAAACCCTACATCCTGATAAGCTCTAAACCCTAAACCCCAACCTAGACCCAAATCCCTAATGAGCCCTGAACCCTAAACCCTAAACCCCAACCTCTTTTAAGCCCTGCACCCTAACCCCTAAACCTTAACCTAGACCCAAGATTCTAAAAAGCTGTAAACACTAACTACACCCCAACCTATTCAAAAGAGCGCTATTGTCAAAACTCCTAGTATCCCCCCCATAAGCCCTATAGCCCCCTGAAGGAGTTTAGACCCTAAACCCTATGTAATCCCCTAGATAAACCCCTTTCAGGAGTTTAGACTATAGCTCATATGCACCAAGGACCAGGCCTTGGTTCGTACGCGCCAGCCTGAGGGGGTACAGTAGGGGGATGGTGAGGGAAGAGGGTTAGGGCTTAGGGTTTAGGATTTGGGGCTTTGGGTTAAGGGTGGTTCGTTTGACATTTGAAAGATCTAGGGTTCAAGGTTTGAGGCTTTCAGGGTCCAGAGTTTAGGATTGTAGGCTTCAGGGTTTGGTGAAAGTTGCTGACCACGGGCAGAGAAAGAAACCTTACGTAGTATCATGTAACCAAAGGAATTTGGTACCCAGCCCCTCCAACATTCGGATCCTATTGCCAACATACAAGTCGCAGGGAACTCTGGGTTTTGGGGGCTTGGGGTTATCAACTCTACCTATTACAATGTTTCTTGTGATTATTATGTTCTTTAGCCTTTAACCCTAGCGTAGCCTGCTAATTAGTGATTTTTGTCGAGTGAAGGGTGCCCCCCACCCGACAGGACGGGATCTGTAGCCTCAAATCCCCTAGCCCGATACCCTACCCTAATCCTTGAAGACTTCGACGATGAGTCACTCAACTCCCGCCACCCTTTTCAGACCTACGACCCCGCACCCTCATCTCCTTTCAGCAGCCTTGATGTTCACCTAGGTTCACGTCGAAGACATGCGACCTCCACCATGAAACTGTAGCCTAAACCCTTCCAACCAACCCTTCAACTCGACATCGCCGCTCGGAACCAACAACTTCAAGCCCAGATTCCTTGCCATCCAAACATGAGACCAGCGGCCCTCACTATTGACAAGCTCTCCGCACCCGGGTGTGTCAGCAGTTTGCCTCATGCACACTTCATTCGGGTGAGGGCTTTGGTTCGCAGCTTCGAGGGGACCAGGGACAAACCTAAACCCCAATATAACACCCATATAACCCCAACATTGTTAGATAGTAGCTTCCACTTTCTTTTCCATTATCCTTCTATACCCCCATATGTACCCTACAAGCCCTATGTGGAAACCCTGGCACGCATCCCGAAAGGTCCACTTGAAACTTGTGGGTCGGTTCCCGGTAATTATTGTAATTATTGCCATTACCCATCTGAGACAGGCCCTAAATTATATCCTTGATCCTGAACCACCATAAGCTTGTGGACCCTCCGGCCAAGAACCGTTCGAAACCCACACCGTAAACAATTTCTGAGTCAGGTAGAATCCGGTAAGCTTGCTCAGGTCTATTGGTACGCAGTTGTGGCTGCCGGTCTCTTCAGTCGAACGCCTCAAAGGTCCGACCAGGGACCTTCAATTTTTCGTAGAAGCATGTGTACTCCTGAAAGTTCCAGCGGTTTGGTTGGGATAGATCATTGGGATTCAGACTAGAAGGAGCCCTGCGCGCTTTCACGGTAATACATCGTCGGTCCTTCTTGTTGTCGGGCCCTTTGGGAGTCCTTGGTACTTTGTAAAGCCTTTGACCCCTGAATCCGCAAGTGGGTGAGACTCAAGCGTAGTTGGTTTGGTGGCGTCGGCGTCAGCCGGTGGTGGCGGGGCCTTCTATGCCATTGGTGTATGGAGGTCCTTCTTTTAGGGGTGCCCAGCAGAGGCGCGGGAACTTGCACAGGTGCTGAAAGGGTCTGGACCTCGCTTTCCGCTGCAGTTCATGGCCTCTGGCACCGTGCCTTGGAGGATTGTGGCCTCACATCCGGTTGATGGATCCTTTTTGTAACGGGCTTAATTCGAGGCTCAGGGCACCACTGTAAGCCATGTACAGGATAGGTGATCCATGCACACCGGACCGAAGAAGGGAAGAATTCAAGATGCTGATCATATGCTTGGGTGGGATGGTTTAACGGCTTCTTCGAATTTCTTCGAAACATTGTCCACATTTGCTGCTAGGTCAAGTCTTTGAGTTTCTATTGCAGTGGGATAGGTGCAGCCCTGGTAATGGCAAAGCGCTCTATGAAATGGATAGTAAGACACTTGAACTGTAATCAGGTTAGAACCCAGTGTCTCTGCATTGCAGTAATATGCCTAACGTGGCAGCCCCTTTCGTAGGGGTTTTCCTTTGTCAAATGTGACCTTTCCTGCGGAAATGGGTCCTATAAGCACGTCTGAGCATTGTCTACCTTGTCCCACTAGTATGAGCCGGGGTCAAATTAACGTTGTTCTGAAAGTTGGGGTGGTGGTTCGATGAGTGGAAAGATGCTAAAACCTCTGCAAAACGATACAGGGCCCGATGAACAGAAAAATAGCTAAAATGATACACGCCCAGACCTGCAAAACGATACTTTGCACATGAATTTCATTCTTACCACCAGTAACATTGGCTTGTACAGGAGAGAAAACATCAGCTCGTGCAATCTACATAGCCCAAAGGTTTCTCATTGACAGCTTCTTGTTCCCAGCCGGCTGGAGTGCCTTTGCAGCTGTAGATTAGGCCCAGACCCCACGTTTTGCGCCGTCTGAACCCATGCCTAGGAATTGCCCTACACCTAAAACTCCACCCCTAACGCTTGTAGTAATGCTATCACTCACTACTGACATTACTAAGATTACTTCCTGTGTTCCTATCAGTATTGGCTCCACTATTCCCACTGTTATCATCATGAAGCAACCCTACGTTTTTTCCTTAAATCTCTGGCACAGCCAAGGCTTCGGAACCGAGGACGTTTCGTTTTGGGAGAAGAAGCTGCTCGAATGCGGCTGGGACAAGATTGGAGTTTCTTCTTGTGTCAGTTTACAACCACCTGTGATGCTGCTTTTGTTGGTCCTCCTCGTTTTTGTCCGTGTCCTTGTCCTACCCCTCCTCCTCCTACTATGACGACGATGGACGGCGAGCACTACTTCTGCCGTGCTTCTTGTCGTCCCAGCGTGTGCTTGCACAGGTGAAACAGAGCTCAAGACCCTTCCCAAGAAGATCCGGGCGGCAGAGGCCACGGTAGCTTTGCAGGGGTTGAATATTGCGACTACATGGGGATTGCAAAGGGATCATATTGGGATTATATAGGGATTCTATGGGGATTAAAGAGGGCTCCAGGGTTCAGGATTTCAGGTTTTGAGATTGGCCTTTGGGTTCATTTAGGGGTCGGATTAGGGTTCGTTACAGTGCGGCTTCGGGCTGGAGAACGTTTGGAGCCATGTCTTTAGCTGGGGGCGTGTGGGCTCTGGTGTTGATGACTTTCGAGGTCGAAACCCTAAACCCCTAAACCCTAAACCCTAGACCGTGTACAAGAGAAATTGAGATCCAGATTTTGCCCACCAGTGGCGGGCAGGTTATCGAGGCAGAGCCCGAATGCAACTTTTGTTCGGAATGCCTAAAGACGGTACCCTGAGAGCCCTGAGGTCTAATCAAGCGAATCTTCTCCCAACAAACTGGGAAATTTTCTTCTCCGTTCTCCAGATATAGCCCTATAATACCCCAATATTACCCCAACATTACTTCAATATCCGTATACAGCCCTATACGTAGCCCTATATTACCCCAATGTTACCCCAATACTACCTCAACATCCATATACAGCCCTATACATATCCCTATGTTACCACAATATTACCCCAATATCCATATATAGCCCTATACGTAGCCCTATATTACCCCAATATCCATATATAGCCCTATACGTAGCCCTGTAGTGCCCCAATACTACCCCAAAATTCATATACAGCCCTATACATACGTAGCCCTATATTACCCCAATATTATTCCAAAATTTCCCCAAAATTCCTCATCCTAAGCTTAAACCACGACCTCCTCACAGACGATGCCGTGCGAGGCTGCCTATCAGTCCCTCATGGGCAGGGTTGAGAAGCTCAAAGAGGAGGAGAAGCATTGCCGCCTGGCCGGTTCTAGTGCTGCTCTGAGGGACACTGGAATTCAGTAGCAGATTCTAGCCCTTCTGAAAAGGGTATGAGGAACTCCCTTTGACAATTTCCCTACTTCCTATCAGGCACAAGGTTCTCCAGTGGATGGCGGCGACCGAGAATTCCCCTTTCTTTGGGGGATGGTGTGGGAGAGTGGTGAGTTTCAGGAAGCTGGGATCACTATGATCACTGTCCTGGCCTTGAAGACCCCAAACCGTAAACCCTAAAGTCAGTAGCCTCTCTTGAGAAGCCCATTCATATCCAGGCAGGACCAAGTCTCGGGCTGCGAAAAGACTCTTGAAAGCTGCCACGACAGCAGCGAAGGCCAACAGCTTCAGCAAAATATGGGTCGCAGGGTAAAGGCTGTACAAGAGTTTGGTTGCGTACCTTCAGGTCCGGTTAAGGCCTTGCGTGCTAAGTACTTAGGCCACAGATTTAGTCTAATCGGGCCTTTATGGTCAAGGGGTAGAAGACGCTTCACAGGCTGGATCCAAAAGGGTCAAGGGGGTTCAGGGAACGCGCCAAGGGCCGTAAGCAAAGGTCGCGGGATGTAGGATCTTTAGGGCTTTGGGGTACGGTTTTTGGGTAGAGGTTTTATTTCTATTCTACTATAATGATATGGGTTAGTATTGGGATGATGGAGAATCAAATGGAAAAGAAAATGGAAGATTAAATGGAAACTTGGGTTATCATGTTCTAGTGCATGGTTAGTGCTTGGGCCGCATGGTGCTGCTCAGAACAGGGAGGTCATCCTTCTTAGCGGGTCGGAACGGGGGAAAACAAGAAGCAACGTCTTGAAATTTCGAGTTGTTGGGCAAAGGTATGTCCAGGCTTCGCCTGGATGTATCGGAGATGTTTATGCAGAATGTGTTAGGGCTTAGAGCTTCAATGTATTTGGTTGGTACAGACTTGTTGGCTCTTTCAAGGTGGACAAAGGCGTTATGACATTCTGCAATCTTGCTCACGGACGGATCGGTAGAAGAAGGCGAGCTAACGCTTCATCGTGGGGACAGGAGAAGGCATCTATAGTTCTTTGGAGACCTTCCGAAGCACCAGAGAAGAGCTGATCCTCGCTAGCTCCTTTCAAGGAGCAGAAGATCGTCTGTAAAGCTGACTGGGCTCCATACTTCAATTTTCTTGTTTGCTTGAGTAACCCTTGAAATCACAGCATACTATGGCATGTTTAGTACTATTACGGAGAGGAAACGAGTCTTCTACAAACCCATTTCAAGCAAGAAGATCGGCTGGAACCTAAACCCCTAAACTCTAAACCTTAGACCTGTAAACCCTAAACCCCTAAACTCCTAAACTGCTTGTTGTAGGGGCCAACCTGTTTGTCGTGCAAATTCCCAACCTTCATGTGGTTGAGGGTTAAGGGTTTAAGGGATTAGGGTTTGGGGCTTAGGGTTTAAGGTTGAGAATATGGTAGTTTCCTTAAAGGGACCCCAATATAGACCCCCAAGCACTATAGTCCTTATCATAGGGACCCCCCAAAAAAGTACCTGTGATTTTGGGAACCCCCATCATCATCATCATCACCATCATCAGTTTCAAGAACTGACCGGCAATCTTTGGGTTTCACGTCCTAGCGGATTGGCACAGCACATATACGCAGTCCACCAGTGCATTACTGGGCGTCTTGCGAAGCCTATACCCCTACACAGCACGTAAGGCTACCTTGTGGGGCCTCTTCTTTTTTCTTTTTGAAAAAGCCTGCAGGGTAGAGTACTTGTAGCTGCCAGAATCATGTCCTTTCAACCTGGGGCAGCTGGAGGCTTGGATGAGCTCCCCAGGAAGCCCTGGATTCCAAGAAGTTGTTAGCGGTCTAGGGTTTAGGGTTTAGTGGCTCATCACACAGATATGCGTGACTCTGCTGTAAGCCCCAGGACTGACATGCCATGGGCCCCAAGCTTCAGACCCTAAACTGGGTTGCGGTTAAGGAAGGTGAAGCAAATGACTATAATAAGGAAGCCCAAGTATTTTTTGAATACCCATATTCTGGTGACTTAACGTAAGTTCCTTAACAGCAACCCTCCACCCAATACCATTGTTTCAATTTCATTTTCCATTTTGAAATACACTTGATTCTGCATCATTGGGGGGTAATATGCCTATATAAACCATGAAACTGATGGCAGTCCCTGCATCTCGTGACCTGGGTGGCCTTCCGGAACGACGACCGCCCTGCTGTGTGGCGAGACATCAGCAGTTACGCCCCTCGGCCCCCTGGGGGTTTAGGGTTTAGGGTTGTAACTTCTGGGTAGTTTCCCCAAATAGGGGGACCTCAATATAGACTCCAAAATACCAGAGTCCTTATTATAATAGGAACTCTAAAATGGTACCCCTAGTTTTTGGGAAATCCAAATTGTGTTCTTCTGGAGTTACAGTAACCTTCCACTTCCCGGTGCCAGGTGATGAATGCTCATCTTCTTCTGCTCATGTTTGCCAAAGTCACCCCTCCACCCTCAGCCTTACCTAATCTTCCTTTCCACGCATGGCTGCGCTTTGTTCAATTTGCGAGACGCAGGGTGCCGTGTGCTGAGCCTTCCCTGAAACAGTAGAAACAGTAAATGGGTAAAAGTGCACGTGCCCCCGGTTTTTGGAAACAGTCAGGTCTGCAAAAGTTTGCAAAAGTTGTCGTATAGTATTCTCCAAAAGCGGAGGGGGCCCTTCAAGCAAAGCCCAAGCATAGCCGACCTAGTATAAGCCTAGCAAAGTCCGTTCTTCATCATAGTGCGGTGGAACATCACAGCTGGGGGCAAGGTTTCATTCGCGTGGAGGGTCTGCGTGGGCGACCGAGATTCAGGCGCTGAGAACGGTCAAGTTCATGGGTGTTTGTCTGTAGTCTTTGTAGGAATTATGTTTAATTCTTATCGCTGTATAGCATACCCTATAATATTTTCATACTAACGGTACTACAGTTTGTTTGGGCGCCTGAAGCCGAAATCTTGCTGCGTTGGGATGCATGGGAAAGATTCCAATCTTGTTAGGCATGCCGACAACCCTAAACCCTAAATCGCATTAGGGTCTTGAGGAGATGGCACGGTCCAAGAAGGAGTAGGTTACCCAGTATTCTCTGCCCTCACTCAATAACCATTGCCACTTCCGAAGAATTAACGGATATACTATTCTCAGGACATGGAACTTTGCTACTAAAGGGGAGGGGGGACATATCCGTATTAGTCGTATATTGCTGCGACCTTGACGCTATCAAGAACTCCCTTAAGTGCTAGAAGGGGCACTAAACAAGGGTTAGAGGATCTGCAGAGGGTTTTGCTCGAAAGGGTTTTCACAAAAGCCTTCCATTTGAGTTACTGTCAATATTAGCCTTATTCAGTGACCCTTAACAGTGGACATAAGGGGTCTCTCTTGTAGTTTGGCCTTAATATCGTCCCTAGTAAGGACGCCATGTCCATTATGTATGTGGGGAAACACTGACCGTGGCTCATGTCATCCCTGTCAGGTTCCAGCATCCTGCGCAATTCCTATCTACCAAGCTGGTATATTGCGAAACACCCGCAGACTCACAAGTATAGACGGTCATTAGCTTGAGTATGGCTTGATTGCCGGGCCCACCTCCAAATCCACCATATAAACCATGTATGATCCCTATATGAGTCAGCATCTTATGACGGGGACATGATGGGCTTTGTTGAAGGTATGTACGCCAGGTTCGTGAGGAATACTGATGGGTGTTTAGATTTGCCTAGGCGTCCCCTTAGACATACCATGAGTTATGCACGTTGCATATAAATTAGGAGGACCCCCCCCCACCCTGTAATAGTGGTATAATAGGAATATAGGAAGACCCTAATATCATCCTGATTAGCCATAATAGTCAGTATTACTGGGAGGGGGGTCCACCTAACATACAAACCCTATATACCCAGCCCTCTATAGAACACTCTAAGCATACCATGACATGATGGCAGAAGCTCTCCGAAGCTTCGTGATTCTCCAGATTCCCACTTCCCAAGCCCTGGGACAAGCGATAAAACAGTGCATTTTTTCATGTGCCATACGTCCATAGATGTACATGTGTATGTCTCTGTATATCTACCTATAGATTCATGTATATATCATCTATGTACTCATGTTACAAATGCGATATATACATATATACATATACACATGCACGCATGCACACATCTGCTGGCTCTTTCCATGCACGCATCTGCTGGCTCTTTCTTTCTCTCTCTCTCTCTCGCTCT